>CATIWM010169514.1:0-12936 GCA_949671775.1 Mallotus repandus
TACTCCTAAAACTAGACAATAACCATTGAGGATAAGAACCTCCACCTCGTTTCTTAAAAGGATGTAGAATACAATTAAAGTCACCAAGCATAACCCAAGGAAGGATAGATGAATGAGCCAGTGAATGTAGAAGATTCCAAGTAACTCTTCAACGCCCTACCTCAGGGCAGCTATAAAATCTAGTACATCACCAAGTACCAAGGGAATCATGATGTATCTAAAAATTAATATAGTTAGAACAAGAGTCCAGGACAACCACTTGAACAGAGTCTATCCAAAAAAGTGCTAAACCACCACTATTACCCATTTTATCCACAACAAAAGAGTGCTTGAAACCCAATTTCTATCTAACCCAAACTAATCTATCATTAATGGCCAATATTTCACTAAGGAAGAGAAGACTAGGCTTATAGTTAGAAACCAAGTCTTTTAAAACCCGAATGGAATGTGGGTTGGCCAGCCCACGATAATTCCAAGCTATACAACTCATTGGCCTGGGTGGGCCTAGTGACCTGGACCCACCGCTTAAAAAGGATTTAACACTGGGTCTAGAGCCATATTAGTAGGCCCAAAAATGCCAGGAGCAACTACTAACTGTACATCAAGATCACCCCCATCATTAAGTGTCTTTCGATGTCGTTTTCCATAAAAAATAACCATCCCATCCATGTCATCTGAGGAATAACCAACTAGAACTGAAACATAAGATGTAGGATGAGATAAAACAGTTACAACATCAATGTCTTTCAGTTGGCCTTGCCACGGTCAGAGACAAAGATTGGATTTTAAAACATGGTGCCACTAAGATCATGGGAACCCAAGCCACCACCGACGCTGGAGCGCTTCGGAATAGCAAAACTACTATTGTCCCTCAACCAACACTCACTAATATTTTGTGATCAATGTAAAGGAGCACGAAGCCAACTACCAAAAGGCTTAGAAGCCAACAACATCTTGTTCCAGAAAATAATCTCACATAACTTTCCAGAATGACCTATCTTACCACAAACAAAGCAAAATGTGGGTAGCCTCTCATATTTAAATTTGATCCAAACCTAGTTTGATCCAGCAAGCTTAATACACATTTTGCTCTTCAAAGATTGACAAACATCCAACCGAACCTAAATAAGCAAGAAATTGCGCTAAATACTACTGAAATTATCGTTATCAGAGGCAAGGAAAGTTCTAATATAATCACCAATTCATTGAAGAACATTTTAGACCTGAGAACGACATGGAAATGATAAATCTGGATCTAAATGTCAATGTAGTGAAACTCCACATCTTCCGATGCAACAGAACCATCATAAGGGTGTAAAATCAACAAATTTTGATAAAAGGACCATGGACCTTGGGTAAGGACTCATTCGAGATCAAGTTCGTGAAAGAACTGAAAGGAATAAACCTGATTGCCCAAATCTTTAATAGATACACCACAAACTGGTCGCCAAATGAAGGTGAGGGTGTTCTTCATGACCAGAAAGTTCACAGACTTATTAGCCAAAAACTTACCCACAAGACAAAGAGAAGTATCAAAGACCATACCTTGTACTTGAGCCTTCTCAATAACTAGACCATCACCATTGTTCACACCAGAATCTAAATGAAGATGAGAACATTCCTGCACCAAATCTTGATGACAAGAACCACCACTACTACTAGGCATTTAAAGTAAAAACAAGAAAAAAGATATACACCAAAGAAAGGAAAAAGTGAGAACAGAAAGATGAACAAAGAAGAATACACTTGCAGAACATAAGACAAACACTACTTGTCATAAAGACAAGACTTATAATTATAAGACAAAACAAGATAAATAAGAGAATTTTAACAACTTTTTATCTTCATTTCACTACTTGAAAAACCTATATCACTAGTTGACAGTTAGAATTACAATTTAATACCAAATCACAATCTTTGTATACAAAAATTTAAAATTTGGTAACCCAATTTAACAAATTATTTATAAGTTGAACACAATTTAACATATTAGTTGTAATTTTAAAATTGAATATAAATTTATAAAAGTTAAAAAGGTTATAATTTTTTGTACCAATATATCTTTATCCTATGCATGTATTTAAGGGAATATAAAAGGAATGGAAGGGAATATGAGGGGAATTAAATTTTGTGTTATTTGACTATTAAAAATTAATAAAGGAAAAAAGAAATTAAAGAAAAATTATTTCCCCTCAATCCTATTGTAGAAGGTAAAATTAATTGCACCCTAAATTGAGGTGTAAAATATTTTAGCTCTAAAATATATTGTATTTTAAAGTTTTATTTTCTTTTTAAACTTTTCTATTTATCCCTTTATTAATTTATTTTAAATTACTAAATATCAAATATAATAAAACTTATAATTTTTATTCCTTTCCATTCTTTTTCTTTTTTTTTTCTTTAAAAAACCTTTCATTTTCTTCCCTTCTATAGTTGTCATGAATGGTGTAATCTACTGCCAACTTCATATTTTTCTTTGCAATGACAGGGTATTTGATTAAAATTTTGTACCTATTTCTTAAATATAATCTCACATATATATCGACAAATAATTGAAGAAGTTGGCTATTAGAGTGGGAAAAAATGTATGCATAGACGCTAAGGAGAATAGATCATTATCCAAAACCAAAAAGCAAATGTGTTTGATAAATGCACATCCACTTTTGGAGGCTTTAATTGATTTTAATAACTCAACAATTGCTATGACATGCTGTTAATGCTGCTAACTAATAATAATAATAATTTATCGTTAAGAATTTTATACAATTCTATAAAGCTCTTGGTTTTACTCTAAGGTTTTTTTTAGTATCACTATTTAAAATTTATTAAATTTTAACTAATATATTTCAATTCAAATAGAACTATAAAGGCGGTACAGATTTATCGACAACTAATTTAATATAACTGTATGCATTACTATTCGAATATAAAATATTACTTAAACGAGAATAAACTCATACTTAATTAATTTCAAAAAGTGTTAATCTACTCTAAGCATTTAGTAGTTTTTTTTTATATGCTTGAATTGCATCAACATATTTAGTATCTTTGAACCCAAAGTAATAATCAATAAAAAGTAGCTTGTTAGTTTAAGGATTTAATACAATAAAATTCAAACATTTAAAGGTTTGAAAATGAGTTTTTTCTTTTATATATATATATATATAATATGTGTTGATAAAAAATTAATAATTTTCTAATATTCGCGAACAATTGTAAAAGGAGTAGTTAAAATGCTACTTTTTTCAAAGAGAATTATAAGATGTATCGGTATAGTGTCTTTTATATAGTTCATTGATATTTAAATTATTTAATTTCTTATTAATAAAAAATAAAAAAATCCTTGTTCATTCGTTATATATATGATATGTTTTAGCATTTCATAAGATATCATCGTCCTGTTTTTTATTTATTTTTATTTTTTAGCATTAATTGGTATGCAATTATTTTTATTCATAGAATGATTCATTTTTTTACACATTATATATAGTTACATCCAAGTAAATATCCATCAAAATAAATTTTTTTATTTTCATAATTCAACAAAAGTGAGTAGCCAAATTAAAAATAAAAAATTAGGAAAAAATAGTTATGTGATATGATTCGTGCTTTTTTTTTCATTGAAAAATTAAACTATTTAAGTTAATATTAAATAAATTATTTTTTATTTATTTGATTTAAATATAAAAAATATATATTTTTTGTTTTTGGACCAAAGCCGTCGGGATCCATCGGGATTATGAAGCTACGAAGCCCATGAAAAGAAAGCCTTTTTTCAATTAAAGGTTGTTGCGGTCTTAATCACGTGAGTGAGCTTCTCTCCGCGTTAGCAGGGGGTCCGTACGAGTCACACGTACCAAACCCAACACGCCTCGCCCCGATCAATAACTTCAGAAAATAAAATTAAAAAAATAAAATATATAGTTTTTAATAAAAAAAATAAAAAATAAAAAAAATTAACGCCTGTTTGGGTGTGCGTGAGAGAAAGAGAGATAACATACCACCAGACCAAAAAGGAAGTGGTGAAGGGAGGAGGAGGAAGAGGAGAAGAAGGAGAAGAACAATGGGTGAAATCGAAGCAAATGGGACAATGACGACGACGAAGAAGAAAAAGAAGAAGGGACGTCCTTCTTTGTTAGACCTTCAAAAACGCTCTCTCAGGCTGCAACAACAGCAGCAGCAACAAAATCAACAAACCCCTGATTTCAAAAACCCTAATTCTCTCAATTCCTCTCACCACCACCGTCGATCCACTCGCCGTACCTCGAATCCCGATATCCCCGGCTTCATTAACGACGACGACGAAGATGACGAGGACGACGAACGTACCCAGAAAAAACATAAGCTTTTGCTGGGATTGAATTCTGAAGTTGCTCTCAAGAGGCGCAAGATCAGCCCCGGATCTGATCAATTGGTGATTATCTTCATTTTTTTTCCAGAAAAATTAAGCACAATTATTAAAAGCTTTTGTTTTTATTTGCTTCACTTTTTGGAAAATTGAAAATAGTTGGTGGGGGAGCTAAAGTTTTGTTTTTTTGTACAATTTAAATTGGGATTTTTGAATACTTTTTTTAGATTTTCGCGCGTTTCTTAAAGTTTTGTTAGGGTTAAATCGTATTTGACGAGGTCAATTTTTTTTTTCCTTTTGGGATGGAAATTAATTATATCTGTTTATTGTTTTTGGGAAATCAAGGAATGGGGTTTGGGTGGTTTCAGCTTTTTTTCCCCCCCCTTTTATTTGATTTCATAATTAAATACAAATATTTTATTAGTATATTTTGATTCTTTGTATTTAATCTCTGCTATTTGATGTGCCCAAAATAATAGATGCACAGACATCTTGTCTGAAAAAAGTTTTGTTTTGTCTTTTCTTTGAAAATTCTTGTACTTCTAAAAAAAAAAAACTTTTACTGTAACTTTGCTTCCTTATTGTTTTTCTTCAATAATAATCACTCAGGATACTAAAAATAATCAGTGAAGATACCAGCAATTTTTTATTTTTTGGGTTTTCTGTTGGGTAAATGGCATAATTAATAATGTTGGACTGATTTTCTTACAGGGTGAAAAGGCTTTGAAAGCGACAGACACTCTTCAAGGTTTTGATCAAACTGAAATTTATGAAAAGGATAGGATTTTCTGGAAAAGATTTTTTCTTTTTAAAGTTTGTAGTGGTAATTAATTTAACCTGGGCTATTTATAAATATGTTTACAGATTTACCGGTGGAGTCTGGCCCCACTACACCTTTGCCAGACAAAAAGTTGTTGGTCTTCATTCTCGACAGGCTTCAAAAGTGGGTTATGTTCTAGCTGCTAAGATTTTTTTTTCATCCATTCTCCCCTTTTTTTCTTCCCAGTCTTCTTTTAACTGGGTCATAGTTCGGTGCTTGCAATTGTGTTTTGATCCACTTGTTTTAATTAACTTCTTGCAGGAAGGACACTTATGGAGTGTTCTCTGATCCACCGGATCCTGAAGAGGTGCATTCTTATTCTTTGCCAGTGATGCATTTTGGGTATAATTACTGAAAACACATCTAATATGTAATGTTGATCATTGAACTGATTATGATACAGCTTCCTGATTATTATGATATCATTGAGCATCCCATGGACTTCTCCACTCTCAGAAAAAAGCTAGATGGGGGAGCTTATGCAAACTTGGAACAATTTGAGGTTGGTTTGTGACCTATGCTTTGCCAATTGGATTTACGTTGTACAATTTCTCAAGCGAATGGCTTCAGTAACCATTTGAGCCCATGTGGGCCTGTGAGAGATATGGAACTTGACAATTTCTCACTCGCTTTACTTTTATGTGATTCTATTATAGTTTAGCCCTTTTGATAGTTATGGAAGCTTTCCTGTTGATTTGTATTTTCCCTCTCATGATTTCCATATGTAGTCATATAAGATGTTTGAAATTGTTGATTTTTACTGCATAGTAGACAACAGAGGGAAGAGAGAGAGAGAGAGAGAGAGAGAGAGAGAGAGAGAGAGAGAGAGAGAGAGAGGAACCTTATGATATTGTTACTTGCCAGATTATTTCAATGTGTGAATTTTTCTTTGAAAGTTTAAATTCAGTTACAATTTGTAACTCTGTCTGTTAATTGCAATATAGCTGCAAAGTGAAACTCAAAGCCTGTTCATTTTTCTTGCAATTTTTAACAACTTTTTTTCATTATAAATTTGCATTTTATGAAGGTTTTTATTCACACTTCTATGTTGGTTGACTGTTGTGATTCAATGAAGAAGCAGAAGTTCTCAATTTGACCTATAATGGTCTGTATAGATATATAATACTGGTATGCTGCCCAGTATAGTCTGTGAAAGTTTATAGTTGACACCCATGCATGTTCCCTTTCGTAAAATAAATAATGATGGATGTTATTAGCATGCAATTAGCTAAAGAAGAAAGCTCAGTTTTTTTTTTTATTTTTTATTGTTGATATTCTGTAGAAGACCACTGTGATGGGATACAAAAGGAAAGATATTACAACTGATGTTATTATCTGTCTTGTTTATAATGTGCATCCAATAGCTGCATTTGGTAGAGTGCTTCATTTGTGATGAGAGTGGACTATCAGGCTGATAAGGAACTGGGTAAGAAAGGCTATGTTTATTTCTGGATGGGCAGGCAGTCAATGTAGATGTAAGGATACAATTGCTTAAATGATATCGTAGTATTCTTGTTCATAAAATAAATCTGGAAGTGTGTTGCTAGTGAGATAGTTGGATGCTATTAGATTGTCCTAAGCAAATGTCAAGCAGTCTGAAATAGAAGTAGAAGTTCACCAGTGCATTGGTAACCTCTGCGGTGAAATGTTTTGCTTTTATCCATGAAAATTACATGGAAAGCAGTTTTATCAGGAACCATTGCCAAGTTGTGTCATGACACTTCCTTTAAGCCTTTTATTTACGCATTTATGTATTATTTTTGTGTTCAACTCTTTGTTGCGCTTGTATAGTGGAAACTCTTTATCTGTGCCTATGCTAGGTGATGTTAGTCTGAACTGAAATTTGTCACTTCTTTTTCTTGCAGAAAGATGTTTTCCTCATATGTTCAAATGCAATGCAGTATAATTCATCGGATACTATTTACTTTCGACAGGTTTGGTTGGGTACCACATTTTTCTTTTTCTTTTCCCAAGGGGTTCTGTCTGCATTTTTTTTACGGAGATAATTCCTTTTTAGGCACGAGCCATGCAAGAGCTTGCAAAGAAGGACTTTGAAAACTTGAGGCAAGATAGTGATGATGGTGAACCTCAGCCCAAAATCGTGAAGAGGGGAAGACCACCAGGAAAGCTGAAAAAATCACTTGAGAGGTCTCCATTGGACCGTGTAGGACCCGATTGTTCCTCGGATGCAACTCTTGCCTCTGGAGGGGATAATAACAACGGCTCTAATGGTTATAATCTTAGAAGAACCTACTCATACAAGTATCAACCTGCAGATGTTCTGGTTAGAACTTCTTACGGATCTCACAGCAGTGAAACTTATGCTGCCTGGATGTCTGAATGGGAAAATGAATTTCCAGGTTTGGGATTTTAATTGGCATATGCTCTTCCATTTTTTTTAAATTCTGTTTGCTTTCCATGCCATAAAATTATTTTGAGAATTTTAAGAAATCTTTATATTTGCAGCTTCAGTTCTGAAGGCTGTGCTTAAGTATGGGAAGAAACCATATGCAGTGGATGAGAATAGGCGTGATACCTATAAGCAGTCTTTGGCTTCCACACATGAACCGTCCAACTTGAATTTCTTTGAGGGGGAGCTGAAGCAACTGATGGCGGTATGTGAAAAGGAACTTCTAGTTTTTTTTTTTTTGTCTCTCCTGCATGGAAAGCAGGAATTCTGTTCATTGATTTGTGTCTTGGTAATGATTACAAGATTATACATATATCTCAATTGATACCTCATTTATTGGTTTAGGAATGATATGGTACAGAATTCCATTTTTATATTAATATCATATTCGTGGCTACAGTAGTTGAGTCATATTCTAAAAAAGATCCTGAATTGCTTCACACATCTCTGTGCACATCACTGAAGTTGTCCAATTCAGTGACGATCCCCTAACAGAACCAATGTTGTCCAATTTAATTGCTAGTATAAGACAGTTGATGGCTTCATTTATTTCTAACCTGGTTTTATTGGTATTTGACATGCATCAGGTAGGTTTAAACTCAGAGCACGGGTATGCAAGAAGTCTAGCTCACTTTGCTGCAGATCTTGGGCCCATTGTTTGGAAAGTTGCTTCAAAGAAAATTGGAAGTGTGTTGCCAACAGGACTTGAGTTTGGTCCTGGGTGGGTGGGAGAAGATAAGGTGGCTGACAGACAGCAGCGTATTCTATTTTCTGATTGGCAGAAAGTTTCAAACAATTCTGTATTTAATGATTTAAGCAGATCTCAGCCTAGTGCTACTGGTGCAAACTCTGCATTTACAAGTAGATGTTCAGTTCGGAGTAGAGAAGATTTGATGGAAAATATTGGCGGATTAAGTTCCCAAAGTGAATTAACTTCAACTAACAGTATTACTGGTGGGGTAAACCATGTGGCTTCTGTCCTGGTTCAACAGAAACCCACAGTTCATTCCAATATAAATGGTTTGAGCGGTGAGTTTGGATATAACAATTGTTCACCTCCAATGGGGATCAGAAGATTCGGGATGCCAACAGTGCAGTCCAATTTGGAGCATGCTGCAGTTCCTTCCCAAGCTTCAGGCATGGTTTCAACTAGCACAAGTATGATGAGCCCAATGCCTGGAGATGACAAGGCAAAGTTGTCAGAAGCTTCAAATGGGTTATTACACCCAGGAAATGCATCAGCTCCAAGTTCTAACCTGGACTCTCAGACAATGATGAATGCAGGGGTTGGTAGCAAATCACCTTGGCGAGGATTATCACCATACCACCAACAAGAATTTTTTCAATTTCCGCCAGACCTGAATGTTGGATTCTTGTCACCAAATTCACCTAGTTCAAGCGTGCCAGTTGGTTCACCCCAACAGCCTGATTTAGTGTTACAGCTCTGATGATGGGTATATCATTTTCCTTTTAACAAAACATGGGGAATGGTAAAGTGTTAGGTTTGAACATTTGTCCGGCAAAAAGAATAAAGACTTTTAAGTTGGGGGGAAGTCTTCTTTTTCTGAGTTTGGGTGGCTTGCTCAGTAGTTGGTCAAATGATTCATAACATCAGAAGAAACTGTAGGAGAAGATTTTGTACAGATTAATGTATCAATTTTTTTAGGTAAAAAACCACAGCTATATAGTACGGTACATTATAATCTCTAGCTTGCACAATTTCAGGAATTCTTATTTAGAATGATAACATTGTAATTGTAGATTGAAAATAACAGGGACTGGAATATAGTCCTGATTGCTGGCATTTATTCCCGTTTTGGTGTACATATTGTTAGTATTTGTTGTTTGTTCTAAAATGAGATTATGCAGGAGTACGAGAAGAAGCGTGGCTTAGACTTGAATGGAATGCAAGGGCAGTGCTATTAGTATTTACTACTGTAATTTGCTGTTATATGTTTTCTTCATTCAGGTTTTCAACTGTCATCTGCTTATTATCCTTCTTTTTTTTTCCCCACTCTGCTGGTCTTTATTCAAAGGGGTAATTTTGTGTGGTGGCAGCATTCTTTTGTTGAATAAATTGTCATTGAACTGGAAGGTTTTCAACAGCCATTGTTGAATCTCATTTTGTAGGGACGAGACCTCTTAAGATGCATTACTTTTTGTTCATTTGGATGATTAATAATAAGATAAGATAAGGTGGAAAGAACAAAGTCAAATTTAAGATAAGGTGGAAAAGTGCCAAACAGAAGAATATTCAAATGAAAGAACATTTATAATTGGCCACTCTTCCATAGATTATTTATTAATTATTGGGCACTGAATGTGGTGTGGTATGTGAACGTGAAAAATCACATCTCAAGCAAAAATTTACTTATTCAAGTATCATTAGACTGTGCCTTTATTCATCAACTATATTTTAATGGGAAATTATATGAATTTTCAAAAAAAAAAAAAGAACCGTAATGATGGAAATGAACATAGAAAGCATTATCATGGCAAAACCCGTTTAGAAGCCCCTTGACTTTTAAATTTTATGAACCCTTATTTTTCTATTCTATTTTATTGAGCTTTTTATTTTTGTCTTCCATCAAGTACATATTTTTACTCCACTAATGAGAGTGTGCAACACTCTCCATTAAAAAGCGTATTCTCACTATTAAAAAAAAAAAGGAAAATGCAATTTTTTTAATACCTTATTTGATTTAATTCTATTAAAAAATTTATTTTACTTTCAAATAAATTTTCAACAATTCATTAATAAAAATGTATTTAGTGTTAAGAAATTATACAAAATAAAAAAATTAAAATTAAAATTAAATTTTATAAAATTTTCATTTAAAACAAATGCAAATGAATTTGATAAAATATTATCCTTCTACTTATATTCTTTTAATCACTCAATCTAAAAATCTTGAATTCCTAAAATCATTATATGTTTTTAAATACTGTAGGCGGTGGGTCTAGCGTACGTTCAAAGCGTTTGGCGACCACGACATTGTGTGAGCTCGAGACCCACTAGGAAATACATAATGGATTTTGGGTCCAAAATGGAGATGGATTCGCCATCCGGATGAAAGTCGGGACACACTATATAGCAACTAGATTCTACGGAGGTTCCTAAAAGCCATTATCAGAGATCGGGTTTAAAAATTGGGTATAGGCTTTTGAATGCCCACCCAACCGTGTTGTTGGCCTCCGTTTGTATTTTATATTTTATTATCTTTGATTGTTAAATTATTTCCTTATTATCGTTGAATTGCGCTCATTTTCAGTATTACATTTAATGCCCAAGTTTGCACATTAATCCTTTTTATGCTTATTAACCCAACACATATTACAAATAATGGTAACAAATTTACAAACAGAAAATAAAATTTTTTAAGGATTACAATTTTTAAATAAAAGGATACAATAAACAGAAAATAAACACTCTCAAGAACTAATTAAGGAATTAGACATTCCTTAATTGAAAATCATACTAAGATCCTGCAAAATTGAAAGTATTAAACTCTCCACAAATACAAAATCAATCAAGAAAAAGGGAAAGTCCAACTTGTTAGTTTTACACACATGAATACAAATACTTATTTTAAACATAAATACATGCCTTATCGACATAACATCACAATTATTGCATGGAAAATTATAATATATCATGGCATAGAAGCACAAGAAATAGAAATCATGCAAAATGATCATTAAAAATTAAAATGAATTCAGGTAGGATTCTGGCAGAGAGAGGCGTCGCCTCCTGGTTAAGAGGCGATTTAGAATCGCCTCAACATGAAGGGGTGACGCCTCATTGAAGAGACGTCGCCTCTTTAACAAAGGCACATAAATTCACATGTTTCTTAGATCTTAAGAAAATCAACTAGATATGATATAAACGTAAATTTACCACTAACAATCAATATTTCACATAATCATGCTTTATATATGACTTCAAAAGAACATAAACACAATAACAAGCAATGAAAATCAAGAAACAAAAATTTTAAATAAAATGAAGAACTTTAAAGCTTGAAAATAGTAGGTCTCACTAATGAAAGTGCGTTTGGAAGCTCCTAACTAGGCCCTTAGAGGTTAGTGGTGATCAGAATGCTTTTTGAATGCAAGGATCATTATTCTTTCTCAAGAAATAGTGACTTTCAAGCTTAAAACTTTACTTCTTCTTTTTCCTTTTCTTTCTCTCTTTTCTCTCAGGGACGTTTTTTTTTTCTTTTTTTTCAACTCTTCTTTGTTCTCTAAAAATGGCCAGCTTCCTCTTCAACCAACTCAAAACTCCCTTTTAACCCCCTCACCCTTTACTTTTTCCTTTTCCAAGAAAATCAAACTAAGACAAAAGACCATGATTTTTCTTCATTTTCTCCCTTTTTAGCTCAATTCTACCCCAAAAGTCTCATTTTTACGCCAAAATCTCCATATATAAGATAATGTAGGCCCTTTCTTACTTAATGCAGCCATAAATGGCATTTAATGCAAAGTAGGTCGGCCACCAAATAGGTGTCACCCCACCGATGCCCAGGGGTGAAGAGGCGTCGCCTCTTCACCGGGCTTGACTTGGGCCATAAGGCCATAAGGCATGAGCTTAGGCTTGAAGCTTGGGTTTGATAATTTGGGCTTAGTTCTAGGGTTTTGGGCTTATATTTCAAGATTTTGGGCTTGGTCCTAGGGTTTTGGGCTTTCAAGTTTATTTCTAAAGAAAGTTTCAGGCCTTCTTGCATTCAATATCTGTACTATATCATCACTGGGCTTTCACTGCTGGTCGACCAAACTGAGGGTGTCCACAGTTTGCGTCCTTTGGTTTTTTGAAAACTGGATTTTTGAGATCAATTTTTTAAAAAAGCAACATGCACAATAAAGCAGTAAACAACAAAAATGATGTACCTGACCTTCGACCTTCCCTCGTGTTGTTAGCCTTGGGAATTCAAACCCAAGAGGTCAAAGTTTGAAAATTACTGAAATAATCTCGAAATGTGATCGTGATCCTCAGGTTTTCCTGGCTCGATCAACCACTCATTATAGTTGAATGTGAATTCTGAGCCTTTCTGTGACACCTGTTAAGGATATCAAGCATACATTATACGCATATGACTAATACATAATATATCTATTAAAAACTAACTTTAGATCACATGTCAATAAATATACGTCACCCTTATATATATATATATATATATATATATAAGTAATACATATTACATAAAAAGAGCTTATAATATCAAGTAGCTCACATCTTTTTTTTTTTTACGTGTTGTACATATACAATACACTGCCCTTGTTACAACATAATAAAATTTATTAAGTACGTCATGCTCAAAAACCTGAGGACGATCCCCTTGCTGACCCACCTGACAC
>CATIWM010169523.1:0-43661 GCA_949671775.1 Mallotus repandus
TTGACATTTAATTTCTTCAATTAGCATTCTGAAATAAGATCTGTAGTTTTTTACCAAAAACAAAAAATCTGTATTTTATATTGTTTGACTGGGTTTATGGGTTCTCAGTTTATATGGAATAACTGAAAAAGAAAAAAAAAAATGATGGTCTACTTGTGTTGCTTTGCTGCAATGAAGCATGCCATTAAGATTTCTATGTTGACTTTGGAAATAAGGAAGGGATATAAGTTCAAATGGGATTCTCAAATCTACTCCAAAATTTAAATTGAATTCTTCTATTTTTTTTTTCTTATTCTTCATGTGATTTTTAAAATTAAAGTATATTAAAATTAACTATACCATAGTTCTAAAAATTCTGTTTATTATATTTTAATGTGAATTCTCAATTTTAAATAATTTTATTTTTCACAAATTTAGTATTCTAGAAATTTAATTTTGGAAATTATTTTATTATACGAAATTATATATTCTATTTTTCAAAATGAGTAATTTTCTCTTGTCTTTCATATTCCCTTTTTATATATAGATTACCTCTCTTTAAATTACCAATCTAATAAAATGACCTGTAAATGCTTTAATTATTTATGGTCGGAATAGAATAAATAATTAAAGATTCTTACCTACAGATGATCATGGTACAAAAATAAACAGTGATAGAAAGGGATATTTAAGAAGGTTTTTTTTTTTTTTTTTGAAAGAAAGAAACTTTACTTTTATGTTAATTTGAGGATGATATTGTAGTTTTAGAATATCAAATTTATTTTGAATGACAAATATATCCTTAATTATAAATGGCCAAATATGCAATTTCACCCCTGAACTTTACTCAATTATTTCATATCATTTATCGACTTTCATCTTATTCAATTCCACATATTAACTATTATTTTTCACTTATTTCACCCTTCTTGCACGCCGAACAAATGCATGTATTTAACTCATGCTGAGTTTGAATTGGTTAAAAATAGAAGTTAAAAGGTAAAATTGGTAAAAAAAAAATAAAAGTTACGTAGGCTAAATAGGTGAAAAATAGAAGTTAAGAGGTGAAATTGAGCAAAATCAAAATCGAGAGATGACATAAAATAATTGAACAAAGTTCAAGAGTGAAATTGTATATTTTACCAATTATAAATATCTAAGCTTTTAAAATTTGAAAGATTTCTCTTTCTAATGTTAAATGAATTTTTATCAACATCAAATATTTTTGAGAGAATATAGTCATAATACTTTTTACAATTTTGTGCATGCTGTAATAAGAAATATGATTGAGATGGGATCCTGACATCTTGACCATGCAAGATATATGGATGGATGTATGTATGTAAGTTGCGTGTGCATATATATTCATAAAGCGTATAGACTGTTACTAAACTTCGTTTGAATTTTTTAAATTAAATAATATTAGAATAGAAAATATAAAAAGAGTATAGGTTTATTATTTAAATTATTTTTGCATGATAACAATATTTTAAAAATATATCATATTTATCTATCAACTCAAAAATATATTTAAACCTTAGACATTTAAGGGTTATTATATAATTTTATCATGATTTATAGTTTTTTATTTTTTAACAACTGGAAGGTCAATGTAGAGTAGGGGATCGAACCTATGACCTCACTTTATAATGTTCATCATCTACATCACTAGACTACAAAAGGAGGACTAGTTATTTTTTTCAATCTATCTTATTGTAAAAATTGTGGCAAATTAGTATATGACTTTTTTTATTTGTTGCAAATCTATGCATGGTCAAAATAGTCTGTGCATAACGTGATATGCATGTATAAATTATTTATTGACATGGATATTAGAAGAAAAATTAGTAATTTTTTTGTTCTTAACTTTTATCTTTGTGGCAAATATATTATTATTTTTATTTCTTTTGGTTTAATTATAGATGTTACATTAGATATCATTACAATCACTTGATTTTATTTAATATTTTATAAGTCGGGATCACAATTAAATAAAAAAAAATTTCCATAAATTTTAAAAGTATTTTTATAAATATTTGAAATTTTTTTATAAAAATATGCATATGATCACATAACAAATCGCATAAATCTCTACGTATAATTTTAAAATTGGATAAAATTAAAATAAATTATGAAGTTGATAGAATAAATTAGTTTAATTTTTTATTATTTTAAGGTAAAAATTTAAAATTATTGCTATTTTCCTATAAATTTATTAATAAATTAGTTAAATGACAAATATTTTTAAATTATATGTTGAGTATTTTTTTTTTCTGAAGCTTATGTTGAGTAATTTTAGATGTTATCATTAATGATAACAATTGTCGAATTATGAATCATTGTTTATTTTTATTTTTAAATTTAATTTATATAAGGTTTTTAGTAATTTGAAATAACATAAAATAAAAATAATTTGCAAAACTGATAAGTTAAATTGTTGTGAAAATTTGAAGATAAATTTGCAAAGTAATGTAACAATTATAATTGAACTAAAAGAAATAAAAAAAATACATTGGTTAGAGTTACAAAAATTTTGATACCCAAAAATAACTAATTAAAATTCTAATATTTGCAAAATAAAAATAAGGATATATTTTTTAAAAATGAAAGTTAAGGATAGAAAGATTACTAATTTCTTCCTCTAATTTTCACATTAACAAATAATTTAGATATGTATGTCAATATCAACATGTCATGTTAGGATGAACACACTCAATTTTTACCATAAATAAATTTGCAACAAATTAAATTAAATTTTTTTTTTGTCTAAATTGAACTGATAATAATCAATGAAAATAAAAAATATGAAATGAAAGTAAATTTATATGTTTTAATAATGTTGAGTGTAATTTTGTAAAAAAATATTTTACCTTCGAATAAAATTTAAATATGATTCAAATGAATAAAAATGAAATTTATTTTAAATATAAATTTTTATTAATTCATATATTAATTTATATTTATATTTTATAAAATTTATTTTAAATAAATTGTATATTTTATTGTATTATATTTGATAAAAAATTAAAATTTAGAATTAATAATTTGTTTAAAAATATTTTAAAATTAATGTTATATAATAACTAATAATAAAATTAAAAATATTAATTTATAAAATAAACTTTCTCTGTTGATTTATTTTTAACATTCGAGTTTACCTACGTGGTAATACGTTGGTGTTGTTTTTTTTTTTAAAAAAAATGAACGACTTGGTAATACATAAGTGATACAATAATGTCATAAGGATATGGATGTTTTGCCATCCTATGTGTTCAGATCCCTTCGATAACTTCTAAGCTTCACTTATTAATAATTCTCCATATTTAATGTATTTAAAGTATAAATAACATAATTATTTTTAATTTATTTTAATTTTTTTAACTTGTAATTTTTAATATATATTCAAATAAAATGTACATTACGTAAATAAAATATTTTTATTTCATTAAGTAGCATTGTTTTTATTTATTATTTTTTTAAATTATGAAGATATAAAAAAGCTCCAATCAATTGAGTAAAACTATACAAAAAATGTTGGGTTTTGCTTTTTTTATTTCTTGATTTCTTGTCCTTTGTGCTTCCGATTAAAGAATGGATAATCACTTTTTTTAGTTCTAAAAATATAGTGATTTTAACAAATTAGTCCTAAAAACAATTTCTACACATATGGGTTCTTAAAAATTTTAACATTATTTTCATTAGTCCTATTATATTTTATTGGACGGAAATTACTGAGATGGACAAAACAGTGCCACTTTACTTCAAACCTCAAATACCACATAAACACACCAAATTTATCTCATAGATGCACTAAAAAATTTGCAGTCATATTACATTGCATTAAAAATAGTCCCCTCGGTCTTGGCTTGTTGGCAAGACTGATGGAGACACTACAATGGTCTTAGGTTCAAGACCCACCTCTCCCCTTCCCTTTGGTAAAAAGAAAAAAAGAAAAAATAATATTAGTGATCTACGATCAATGCCTGCCTTCTTAGCAACAGCATCCAAAAATGCAATGAAGGGTTGGGTTGTTTGTTGAATCAGGTCTTATAGCATCAAGTTGGTATCTTGAATCAGGTTTAGTAAACAGCAATGAAGGGTTGGGTTGTTTGTTGTACTTTCTCAATCAGGTTTTTGTGAACCCTTAATTTTTAGCTTAAAAATGCTAAAAACCCTTAATTTGTGCTAAATGGTGACAAAATTTACTAATTACCTAATTCATCCATATTAAATGGGTAGGAGCCATTAATAGGTTATATATAAAAATTAAATGGGTAACACAAGGGTTATAAAATTTTAATATTTTTTTAAATGAATTTGAATAAGAATACCAAAAAACTCTAAAGAGAAAATTACCTGATCTTGCCCATTTTTTAATCTTATAAATAAAAGTACACCCACTTTTATTTATTTTCCTTTCAACTAATTTCTTTTATATTTTTTTCTTCACTCCCTATTTTTTTTTCTTTTTTTCTTTTTATTTTTGCTTTAGTTTATAACTGTGGGCTCACTAGCCAAACACTTAGCTTGAATGATTTTTTTTTAATTACAAAATATTTTTATATTATACTACGTATAGAAATAATTATTCATATTTAATGATTAGTATTAATCTAAAAATAAAATTAATCCGACAATTAAATTAATTATATTACCATGTAGAAAATTTAATGATGTGTAGAACGTTTAATCGAGTCGAGCCAAATCGAGTAGTTCAAGTTTGATTCATTTATATTTGAACTGAACTCGTTATATCACTTGGTGTTTATGTGTTGTTCACAAGATTAAACAAGTCTAAAAAAATTTTAAAAAATTAAAATTATAAATTAAAATTATACACTAAAAATTAAAAATAAATTATAATATATTTAATAAAAATTATGATTTTATTCTAATAATACATTTTAAAAATATTTTTATAATAAACATTTATATATTATATGTTTAAAATGAAATTAGTAAATATTAAAATTACAAACTAATTTACTAATTTCTATTCGAATTTTGTATAGTTTGAGTTTGACTCATTTATTAGATAAGCTTTAATATATGAATTTGAACAATATATTAATTAATGGAGAATCGATGTCTTTTCATGAAGATGGAATCAGAGAATTTTCAATTTTTTTTTTGTCAGAAGAATTGATTTTCGTAAGGGGAAAGACAGTTGCTTCTGTAAAACAAATAAAATATTTGCTGTCTATTTTGTCTTCCTTTTTTTTTAACCCTTACTACAAGTTATTGTGATTCACTTGTTAATTTGTAAATCTTGGAACATGAAAATGGCTAGAAATCCTTCTGGAATTAAGCTTCAATGACATTTCTAAGAAATGAACAAGAAATTCCAATTAATCTATTATTATGTAAAATTTTGGAAATTAATATTAATATTAATATTTAATTATTATGCAAAATTTGGATATATATACAAATTTATAGATAAAACAACTGAAATTAACACTAATATTAATATTTAATTATTACGTAAAATTTGAGTATATGTAAAAAATTTATATATAAATAAATGGATAGGTAAAATTTATTTGGATTATATTAATTTAGGTATTCATATAAATAATAAATAAGTTATAAATAAATAAATAAATGATTAACAATCTTATCCATTTATGCCCAACTCATACCTGTCTAATCCGCCCATTTTGCCACTTATAGTTCAGAACATGTATAAGCTTGCCCAGACCCTTCCTTTCAATACATATTTTTATATATTTGTTCGGGACATGATCAATGAAATAAAGTTGACGGAAATGTATTGAAAGTTGAGTAATTGAAGAGTACAATTTTTTTTAAGACCTTGAAGGTTATCGGTTCAATTAATGAAAGTGTATTTGATAGATGTGTTCACATATGTGATGAGTAATAAAAATTTAGAGATTGAACTCCGTCGAGCCACTAACATAATATTTTATCTTTGCTAGTTTTGAGAATTTTTATGTGCGCTACGGTATAAATATTTGTATATATAATTAGAATTATGACGGTTAGATAAATATTTATTCAATTATAATTATTAATATATTTTACAAATAGTAATATACAAAAATAATCAATAACTATAATTAAATAAAATTAATTTAATAGTTCTAATTTTATTTATATAGATATAAATATTTGTACATTAGCAATAGCCATTTATTTGCACATGTGATAAGAGCTGAAGCAATGTGGCATATCAATTAACACAGGGTCGACCTCATATTCTAGCTCATCGTGTTATAGAGATGCAACAAAATCAACCTCTACCTCATGTTTTAGCTCATCGTTTGATGGAGATGCAACAAAATCAACCTCGACCTCATGTTTTAGCTCATCGTTTCATGGAGATACATCAGGACCGTTCTTCATCCTTGAAAGTAGTGATTATGGTACGTGTTATGTTTCATATTACGCATTTATGTCCCTTATTTATTTATTTATTTAGGGATAAGGTAAAAATTGAACTTTCAATTTTATCCTAAAATTTATAGTTGACTATAATATTTTTGTTAGTCCCTTTTCAATGAATTGTTGCAATTAAGTTCTAAATCAAAGAAAAAATTATTTTTAATGTTAATTAATAAAAATTAGTTTGAATAACAACACAAATTGATGAAATTACTTTTAAATTAAATATCTATAAAGTTTTTAAATTTTTAAAAAAATTTTAAGTTTATAGAAATATATTTTATATTTTTAAAAAATTTCAAAAAAGTTAACAAATATTTTTTATAGATCTAAAATTTTTTGGAATAAATATTAGAATCAAGTGTGTGTGTATATATATATATATATATTATAATTTATTAAAAATTTTAAAATTTTAAATTTTTTTTTAAAAATTATTGAGTGTATAAAATTTTTTTAATTCTTTTTATTAAATGAATATGCCTTGATTGTAAAATTTTTAAAATTTTAAGAATGTTTAGATCTATAAGAACTACTTTAAACTTTTTTAAATTTTCAAAAAATATTAAAAGATGGTTTTTATGAACTTAAAATTTTTTTAAAAATTAAAAACTTCTTAAATGTATATTTAAGTTAATATTTTCTTTGATTTTTAGGACTTAATTGCAACAATTCTTTAAAGGAGGGTCTAATATAATCTAATTTTTAAATATTAAAGTCCAAATGAGACAAAAAAAATTAAGGTCAAATATAAACTTAGTGGTAAAGTCGAAGGTCCAATTTGTACCTTATCCCATTTATTTATTTTAGCAGAACATCCCTTATTTATCTACTTCCAACAAGTATGCAAATTTGAATTTTTGGTATATGCATCTACATTTAGCTAAAAGTTACTAAAGCACATAGGGGAGAAATTTATAATGATCATGATCTTTAATAATTTGAAAAGTTAAGCTAATAATATCAAATCATTTAGAGTTTACTAATATATTATTAGATTTTAGTATTTTATCACTCTAATTATATACTAAACTTTCATTGATTTACCATTCCAACTCATTAAAGGCGAGAACTACTATATATTGTGTCCAATTTTTCAAACACTTTCTTGCTCTGAATAAACTTTAGAGATTTGGGGGGCCAATGTGAACAGAAAAATATGAGCTCTTGATGTAGAATGTGTAGTTGAAACGGAAAGACACAAGTCTAAAAGTACAGCCTGCCAAAATTTTTTTCTTCTACAATAATTTACACTCTAAATTAAAAGGTGTAACTCGCATGCCACACCATCACTTTATTATCCTCTCTTTCGTTACATTTTTTCCTACGATAAATTACACTTAAAATAGTATAATAGTATGAACTAACTGTCAAATCACATATTTATTTTAATAACTCTTAACATATATTGCATAAATAAATAAATTTATTTTTTGAAAAAATGATTCCACTATTTTTTGAAAATTGATTTATCACTTTTGAAAATCTTTTATTAATTTCCAAAATTTTTTATCATAATCATCCTTAATTAAAATTATTCTATTCAATTAATTTAACTTCATTATATAACTATAAATATTTTATTATGTCTGTGAAAAAATAACCTTAGTAAAAGAGAATATAAAATAAGATATGAAAAATATCTAAAAAATATTTTTTGAATTAAAATTGAATTTGACTTGAAATTTGTAAAGACTTGAAATTTGTAAATTTGACAATGTAATGTAAAAGAGAATATATATATAATTTGGTTATATTCAATAACAGGAAATTTGTTATAAGTATTTGAAAGTTTTTTTTTTTTGAACAACAAGTATTTGAAAGTTTGATTAAACAAAATAGTAAAGTTTTAAACTTTGAATGATTGAAAATTCTTCCCATTCTCTTTCAAATTGCCCACAAATTCATCTTTCAAATTTCAATTTTTCAAAAATTTCATTTTACCCATAGCTTTGTTTCTTCAATTTTTTTTTTTTAAAAAAAAAAACTCACATCGTTCTCTACAATCTCTTGAAGATATCAATATCCCATGCATCATGTACTGTTTTTTTGCTTAATGACAAAAAATCATTCACTTCTTCAAATGGCTCACAAATTTTGCTAAGTATTTTCATAATATTTCACAGCCCAAAAAAATATCTTGGCACAAATTCGGCCATTATTTTCATGGCTCTTTACAAACCTTTACGCCAGCATTACTTGTCTATTGGTCTTGGCCACACAGATTACTAAAATGCATTTGAAATCTGGAATCATCCTTAGGGCTATTTTGAAAATTGTGCATTTAGGCAACTCCAGCAATGTTAGCCAATATTATTTCGCAACGTACTTTATGACAGTATGTTTGTGCAACTGAACTGTAGCTCGAATTGAATTTTAGATGCTAGGACTCCACCTTTCATGTCTTGCCGATACTCTGCATTTTGCATTCAATTTCCTGTGCATCTAAGTGGGCCTCTGAATTTTATAACCATTTTCTTTTATTTTTCTTTCAAGCCTCTAAGCCGAATTTAATTACTTCAAGAGCAAAAAATATTCTTTTGCTTCATTCGACTATAATATGCTTCTAAGTTCAAACTCAATATGATATGTTTTGCTTGTGTTGTGGCCTAAGGCGCCAACCCTTTCATAACAAGCCTAATATTTTGGCAAATAATCTCAAGCACCTGCTTCTATCCTGCATGTTTATCATTCTATATATGTAGCTTCAATATAGTAATAGCCATAAGCCGATTTTTGCTTGCAAGTTAAAATTTTTGTCCAATTTGCCGCATTCAAGCGAAAATTTTAGAATTATGTTGAACCTCTTAAAATAGACCAATTGCTGCTTACTCCATTATCTGAGGAACTTATTTATTTTACCTCCATCACAGAACACATCAGACATGCACCACAGCTATACACTATTCATGAAATAAAACAGCCCATTTTCAGACGTTTTGCTGCTGAAAATTTGTCAACACTTCACTGTTCACACACTAACAAACACACCAAATATACCAAAGGAAATAATAAAGAAACACTAACACACCAAATTTATAAAATTCGAACTTTATTTATTTATTTTTTTTTGAGAAAGAAAGTGATATCATTACTAACAAAACATCCATACAAAGATGGAGAACAATACATAACACATAAAAACTACTAAAAATGGTAGAAGCAACATGTCCAAACAAGGATAGAACAAAATATAAACTTGACAATATAAGATGTGTACCCAAGAGACAACCAAGATCAAAATACACTTAATATTTAAGTGAAGAAAATGCAGAATTTTAGCATCCATATATCTTCCAATCATGGAAATGGACCAGTCAGATGCTTGATTTCTTGGTAGATCAGACCAAAACATCGATACCTTCTGCAGATGGGTGGCATCCAAGCTCACTTTGACAGATCTGGAAGTCTTGTGAAGAAACCTTCGTGAACAAACCTCCATTGTAAAAACAAGGAGAAGAAAACTCTTAATAATTTATTCATAACTAGATCTAGATTTAAACAAACAAGAAAAGAAGAAAAGAAAAATTGGATTTGGGGTGGTGAGCAGTCAAAAACTAGATCTTGGTTTTTTTGTTTTTGAGAGAAAAAATTGAGAGAGAAAGTTTATGGAGAGTTTGAACTTTATTTATTTAAGGTAGTGACTATCAAGCTAAGTTGCCAAATCTAAAAAGCAAACTATTGCAACTGTATATATATTAAGTGGCAATTCACTAACCCAAGACCAGACGCTTATTTTACATATTATTTCTTTATCTCCCACATTGTGGGAAGAACTTGAGATGGGGGATTCCATCAATCTTTGAGTCCAATTTTTATGCTTAAAACAAGATTCTAGCAGCCCCTTTTTCCTTTAGTTTTTTCTTTAAATTCAATACATATGGAATTGATTGATGCCACAAGTGGAAATGGATTCTCATTAATGAGCATAGCTTTATTTTTTTTAAAAAAAAAAAGCTTCAAAACTCCCTTATTGATTCTATTTTGTATCACATTCTTAAATGTCCAACAGATGTTAGTAGAATGATTAAAAAAATTATGATACTTACAGTACTCTCTCCGTTTTAGTTCTTCCTTAGTTGACAACTTGTAATTTGGAGGCTGTACATACTGTAAAAGGTTTTGAAAAATATAATTTATTGTATTGAATAAATCTTTTGGAACTATACATGAAATATATTTATATAAAGTCGTAACAGAAGATAAACATTACAGCATAAAAGAATTTATCTATTTATAACTAACATAGTGAGTGGTTTTCAATGATAAACCATTCATATCAAATACCCTCCATTACAGCCCACCTCAAGCTGTGCTTGGAAGAGACCAGAGACGCAACTTGTGACAATGCTTCTCAAACAAGGGACGACTTAGAGGCTTAGTGAGAATATCTACGATCTGGTTTGCACTAGATATGAACTTGATTGAATAGTTCCATTGCTTACTAACTCCATGACAAAGTAGTAATTGAGTTCAATGTGCTTGGTTCTTGTGTGAAAACCAGGAATGGCAGTGAGATAAATGACTCCTATATTATCACACCAAAGGATTGCAGGTGGGGAACAAGTGGTGCCTAACTCAGATAGCAAAGATTGTAACTATACCAACTCTGTTGTATCACTTGCCAAGGCTTTATATTCGCTCTCAGTGAATGAGCGAGCAATTGTGGATTGCTTTTTGGCTTGCCAAGAAATGAGATTAGTACTAAGGTATATAGTATACCCATTTATGTAGTGACAATCATTGAGGCACCCACCCCAATCACTATCAGAGAAATATTGTAATTGCAGTGGAGGATGATTGTCGAAGAAGAGACCACAACTAATAGTGTGTTTTAAGGTACTGTACTAAATGTTTTACTGACTTCCAATGGTCTGAAGTCAAAAACTGAAAAAGCAACATCGGGCCAGGTCATTGTGATATACTGAAGAGCACCTACCACTTGTCTAAAGAGTTCACCATCATTAAACGGGTCACCACTAAGCTTTAAAAGCGACAGACTTGCTGCCATTAGGGTGAATCATGGCTTGCTATCAAGCATTTTTGTCTTAGAAAGAAGTTCCCCAATAAATTTTTGTTGGGATAATAATAGTCCATTCAGCAGATTGTGAACTTCCATACCCAAAAATTAATGCAAAGGGCCTAAGTCTTTGACGGGCAATTGAGAACAAAGTTCTTTAATAAACTAATCAATGATGCTTGGAGAAGAGCCTATGATAAGAATATCATCAAACATAGATAAGAATAAATAGTTTGAAAGCACCTTGTGTTTTGACAAACAGTGATGTATCGACCTTTGAAGGAATGAAACCATGGCTAAGAAGAAATAGCTGAAGACAATGGAACTAGGCACGTGGTGCTTGTTTGAGACCATAGACATACCTGTAAAGAAGGCAAACATAATCCGGGTGGTTGGCATCATGAAAGCCAATAGGTTGTTCCATAAAAATTTCATGGTCAATGAAACTATGAAGAAAGACATTGGAGATGTCTAATTGGTGCATGAACCAGCCATTAGCTACAGATAAAGCAATCACTATTTGAATGGTAATCATTTTTACCACAGGACTAAAAATTTCAGAATAATCAATGCCAGTTGGTACGTTGTAGCCTTTTGCTACGAGATGGGCCTTGTAGCGATCAATACTGCCATCCGATCATTGTTTGATTTTGAAAACCCATCTATTGCTAATGATATTCTTGTGAGGAGATGTAGGAACCAGTGTCCATGTTTTCTTAGTAAGGAAGCCATTAATCTCATCCGACACTGCAGTTCTCCATTCAACAAATGGCTTAGCCTAGTGATATGTATGAGGTTCAATATGGAGGTAATTAGATGGAGTAAAGCATTTGGTGGTGAAATAAGATTGTCGTTTGGACATAGTTGTATGATATAGCATCATTGGGTGAGTTCAGGTAGATGAGAAAGTGTCTTTGTTAAGAGGTGGAGTGGAAGTAGGAGAGGACAAATTGGAGGGATTAGATAAAGATGGTTGAGTTTGAGAAGGAGTGGTTAGTAGTGGTAGTTCAGTGAGAGAAGAAGATTGAGGAGAAGTAAGATGGTTACCTGAAGATATCTTTGGACCTAAGACATGATTTATATGACTAAAAAGATAAAGCCAAGGTGGCGAATTATCTTGCACGTTGGAGGAAATAGCATGTAACGTTGAGAATGGAAAAATAAAGGCAATAAACTTGATGTGCCTAGCGAGATAAATTTGGCCAGTTTCGATATCAAGACAATTAGAGGCACAATGAGATGGTGAGTTTCCTAAATAAACACAACATCTTGAATGAAAAGAAAATTTATGTTTTTAATATGGTCGAAGCAAAGGGAAGACTGCATAGCCAAATGGGTGTAAAGATAAGTAATTTGGTTCTTTTTGAAATAGAAGAGCAAAAGGACTCTTGTTTTGCAAAACAGGAGAAGGCATTTTATTGAAGGATAATGTAGCCATTTCAAAAGCAAAATTCCAATATTTTTGTGGAATATGACCATGGGCAAGCAAGGTTACACCAGTGTTAACAAGATGACGGATTTTATGTTCGACAATTCCATTTTGTTCATGTGCAAACAATACGATGAATAATGCCATGGAGTTGAAAGTATTTGTTTAATTTATGATACTTACCACCCCAATCAGAATGAAAGGATTTAATTGTTGTCTGAAATTGATGGTTGATTGAATTTTGAAATTGAAAAAATAAGGAGTGAACATCACTTTTATATTTCGTGAAATAAACCTAGGTATAGTAGGTGAAATCATCAACCAAAAATAAAACATAACGATGACTCAAAGTTGATAACAATGGAGTTGGTCCCAAACATCCGAAAGGATGATATAAAAGGGAGCTTAACTCTTGTGCTCAACTAAAGCTAATGGAATTCAAGCTAATTTTCCTAATAAATAAGAAGAACAAATTGATGAACTAAATGATGAACAAGGAAGATCAAAATCTTTAATTATTTTAAAAGTAGTATGAAAATGAGGATGACCCAAACGAGCATGCCAATTCTCTAATGAGAGTTTCTTTCCCACCAAAGCTTTCTTCGCTAGAGGCACTTTAAGAGCATATAAACCATTTTCACTCAGTCTGTGCATGAGAGCCTTCTTGGTGACCTGGTCCTTAACATAAAATGAGAAGGCCAAAATTTAAAGAAACAATTATTATTAAAAGTAAAACGTTGAATAGATAAGAGATTTTTAATAACTTTTGGAACATGGAGGACATCTTTGAGAGTAAGGTTACCATTTGATTAAGGAAGAAATGCAGTACTAGTGTTAGTAATACACAAACCTTTTACCATTGCCAACATGAGTTGGTCGGTGCCTTTGTACTCTTGAGCAAGACTAAAGGTGGACAAGTCTAGAGTGGTGTGACAGTCGCCCTTGTCAGGGTACCACAACATCATAGGGGCAAAAGAGGCAAAATTAGTCGGAGGAGAAAAGTTGCTAGGGGAAGCAAATTATGGGCTAAAAGAGTAATTTGCTTGCTGTGGAAAATTCTGTCTAGGAGCATAGTGGCAATGATAACGATTGGTCGTGTGATTGCGCATGTTACAAATTTGGCAGGGACTACGGTTGTGCCTAGGATCGTTGCCATTGAAGAAGAATTATGGTGAAGAAGTGGTGTTGGAAGTCACATATGGTGTTAGAAGCAGTAGTGTAGTAGTAAAGGCCAACTTTATAGCAAGATTAGCAACTTGGAGGTCTTGAGCACTCTTGAGAAGTATTTCATGTGCAACCAATTGTCCATGGAGTTCATAAAAAGGGACTGGATCAGGTCTGAGATTGAGAGCAGTAATGATGCTATGAAAGTCCAATCCAATATTGAAATAAATAATTGCATTAAACTCATCAGGAGTTATAGCTTGACATGCGGCAACCCATTAATCAGCTCAAGACTTGGCACGTTGAAGATAAACAAAGACAGGAAGATCATTTTTCTTTAATTCTTGTAATTCAATGTGAAGTTGCAGTTGCCTATTTTAAGAAATAGTGTCAAAGGCTTTGGTAAGAGATTTCCAAACAATAAAGGAAGAAGTCATGCCAATGACATATGGAAAAATTTCTTATGTAAGAGAAGACATCAACCAAGAAAGTAGCATTTGATCTTTTTGAAACCATGTTTGATAATCATGATTGGGAATTTCTTTTAAAGAAGTAGCAGAAGTTGTAGTTTTTAGAGGCGCAACCAAGGAGCCATTAATGAAGCCATGAAGGTTTTTAGTAATTAAGCAAAGGAAGAAACTATGTTTTCTAGGCTGAATAATTATTGGTAGTAAGTTTAACAGAGAAAGTGGGATGGGCATTAGCTAGAATAGCAACCATTGTACTTACCATAGTTGTTTGAGGAATAATACTCATAATTGCTCTGATATCATGTGTAGACTGTAAAAGGTTTTGAAAAATATAATTTGTTGTATTGATTGAATCTTTTGGAAGTATACATGACATATATTTAAACAAAGTTGTAATGGAAGATAAACATTACAGTACATAAGAATTTATCTATTTATAACTAACATAGTGAATAGTTTTGAATGATAAACCACTCATATCAAATTACCTTCATAATAGAGGCAACTTGATGAAATTTTCCTTGGAAAGAAAATCAAAATTTGATTTGTTTTGGAAACCTCAAAGTTATATTGAGTCTCAGTATTTGAGTCTTGAGGCTTCTTCCATGTCTCTGGAGCATTTTTTTTTTGTAGAAGAAGGAAAACACAAGAACTAGCATTGACAAGGTCAGCTACTACAATTTTTGTATTTTAGAAATTCTAAAAGTAGGTTCCCATGGCAGCTTTCTTATTCTTTTCTCTCAGTAACTCTTTATACTTAGTAACCATTGCAACTAGTTCATAGAAATCCCTCAATTTCATGCCCTCAAAGTTTTTTCTTAGTTCAATATCAAGCCCCTTAATGCCTTTTTGACATAGGGGGATTAGCAAATCTAGGTAGTTGATAGAGGTTTTTTCTCAATCAATTGCATTTTAGGTGTTTGGTGAGGTTCTCAAATCAACTGCCAATAGCTGTTTTGACTTAAAATAACTACAAATTTTATCGGCTCCATTTCAGAGCTTTTTCCCATTAGTTAATAGCTGCTTAAATTTATTTTGTATTTAGACTATATTACCTTTATTAAAAATAATTAATACAACTAGCTTATTTTTAAATTAAATGTATAAAATTAATTTTTTATAATTTATTGTAAAATTAATATTATTTTAAATTATAGCTAGCAATTGAATAATTATAATATTTATATCTATAATATTTTAAAAAAAATTATATTAACAAAGTTTACATTTTAATGTTAATTTTCAAATAGTTTCTATTAATAATTTTAACAATAAATAAAGTAAAAATGATAAATCATTATATATTACTATATACTTTTTATATAATTTACATAATTAGAAAAAAATTATCAAATTATATTTAAGAATAATTTATACCATTAATTTTCATTTGATAAACTAATAACAGCAGCTAAAATAACTTCACCAAACAATTCATATATGTATATACCAACTATCAATTATCAGCTAACAGCAACAGTTATCACCTATTAGCTAATATAAATAGCTGAACCAAACAGGTCCATATTCAAAGTTGGGAAAAAGGATTTTGCATCTATTTCATTTCTTTTAAATCTTATAATGAATATATTCGCACCATCACCAACTCTTTGAGTCACCCTTGATAATTTAGCCATGCACACCTTAGGTTCAACTCTAAAAAATTTGTATGAAACTGACATTTCATCTCTTGCCATATGAAGATGGAGTTTCTAGACAAGATGGTATACTAAGTAAAAGCTGCTCCTGTTAGATTATTAGGAAACAATCTCAACTTAAAGCTTGGAAAGTTCTCATAATTAGCAAGCTCCCTACATTGAATTGTGATATGTGCTCTAAGGTTGACTACCTATCTTCTCCATAAAATAGGAAAAATTATAGATTTCCATAACCTCTTGAATAAGGATTGTCCCCATCCGCTGTATCAGGATAAGGGTTGTGGAATTGTAGATGGCCAATTTGGCACAACTCAGGTCCAAAAAGTTCTTGAACAACATCACGCATGCACAACATCCAGATCAACTCTTATTCTTGGGACCGAATGAAGAGGCAAATAGGTTTGAGGAATTGGAACATGTCATTGAGGAATTAGTGTTTAACCATGAAGAGTTGATATCTGGCCCTAAGGAATATTGCCTCTGAGCTTCTCCCATGCTGAATAACCTCCTGGTCGTGAATTTTAGGTTATAGACTTGAATTTTTCCTGCCAAAAAATTATTAATTAGGAACAAATCTATTAGTATTCTAATTATTACCATTAAGGGCAATACTTCCATTATGATTTGCTCCTCAGTTGGTTACTTCATATTCTTCCCTCTGACGTGGTGGGATATACCTGTCATAAACTTGGATTGCATTGTTAGTCAGCTTGACTACAGATGAATGTCAAAGTTCCTCCTGAGGCTAAATTACAATTCTTGAGGGAGAATTCTATGTCCTTTGTTTGGCGATTTGCTCATTCACTCTAACAAATGAACTCATTATCTGTTGCAAATTCTCCTGAACAATACCATTGATCTGCTGCATAGAGTTCTGGAGAGCACTGCTCATTTGCAATAGTGAATTTTGAACTTGCTTAATTCCATCTGATAAAATAGTTTGGGTGTTACTGCCCTCACTATTAATAGTTACATCAACATTAATATCCTTCAAATTTCGGCTTGAAGAACCAATAGATGCCTCACTTAGAATTTGATAATGAGGCACCGAGCTTTGTTGCTTCTCAGAGTTGCCACGTGTGTCAACAAGCAAGTTGTTGGTTGAGTCACTAACTTCAAAAATTTCTTTTCTACTTCTCAAATTTGTCATCTCGTTGGAATAGATCCCACTGAGAATGCCAAAAAGATTGTTGCTCCAATTTTCAACAAACTGAGTTCAATCAAGTGCGAGGTGAGCGTGCTAGAGAAACTTCTTCCCCAATGAGAAATTTTGACTTCCATTTTGGATTCCCAAATACTTTTATCATAATTTTTTTAATTTCAATGTGTAGTTTTATAAGTTTGGTAGAATCATGTAAAAGGAAATTTTGTTATATAAATGGATTGCAAAATAAGAACTTCAATATTAAAAAAGTGTTTACAAGCTTTGGATGAAAATAGGAAAAAATATAATGACAAATAACTAAAGAAACTAGAAATCTTGTTAAGAGTGTGATGATTGTCTGAATGTTGATAATGATTGATTCTTATGATACTTTTATAATCAAATAGTGTTAATTCCTCCATCAAAACTTAATAACCATCAGTCATCAGTTTAAGCATTAATTTCTGAAACTTGTGTTCTTTGGTGTTTCTTTTCTCCAACTGTCACTTCACAGAATTCTTCAGACTACAATTCTAAACTTTTTATTGCCTTAGTCATCAAGCTAAAATTTTGGTAGGATGGACTTTCAAAAATTATGAATTTGGGCTGAATAGGTTTTAAATTAAAAAATGATATTTTAAACTTAAAGAAGAGTAATGAATTAAAGAAATTTACTTTAGAGTAAAATTGCGATATTTTAAAGTTATGGGATGAAAATGGTGTGAAATGTTATACATTGTTTTCTAGCATTTTATATTATTTAGTTCAAAATTAATTACTATTTAGATGTATTGTATCTAGGGTCCCAACTCCATAAATTACTAGCCTATTATTTTAGAGCGAACAAAAATTATTCATGTGGTTTCATAAAAATAAAAAAAAAAAAAAAAAAAAAATATATATATATATATATATATATATATTAATGTGGTGTGTCTTTATAAGCTATGGTGTGCTGCTTTGATCATAATATCCAACATACTATTAGCCCGATATTCTGACGCGGAATAAAATCTGAACATACAGATCGTGTGATATTAGCAGTGGCTTACTAAGAAATTTATATATAAATCAATATATCAATTGCGATGTTCTCCTATTGTGGTGTTGAAAATTAACCATTTAATTTATAACCAAAAAATAAAAAATTTCTTTTGAACAATATATATACAAATCAAATCTATCAATTGCGATTTGATTTCACATGTATATTATAAAGATGATAGAAATAATGATTATATTTATACATAAATTAAAATTTATTATTATTGAAAATTGAATAATTAAACTGTTTATTAGTGTAATTTTATTTTTAAAATATTAATAAGTTAAGAATTTGATTCTATGTTTAAAACATTTATTATTATATTTATTATCAATTATTTAATAATTATATTTAAGAAAATATATTTATAATCTTGAAAGCATGATTCGATTTTTACATTATTATGCAAATCTAATGTGGTCCCTATAAAAGGTGCATTCTATGTTTGTTTTTCAAAGTAAAAATACTTTGTAAAATTTTTTTTGAAAAAATAATAATTTATTTTTATCCTCAAGTAAAAATATTTAATTTATGTCAAAAAGTAATTTAGTTTCAACTAGTTAAAATGTGTAACTAAAAATTTAAAAAAATTTCCTCATTTGAATATATTTTTTTAAATTTTGATGTCCTGTAATCTATTTAGGTTAAGTTTTAATTCAAACTTAGGTATTTTGTCAAAATATTTTTGAATCAACTTCAATTTTTCAAAAAAATTATAGATTTTTTTTACTTAATGTCATTTTAAATATCATTTAAAAATATTTTCTGGTAATTTTAATATAACGTTTAACAGAACCGCCAAATAGTAGAATTTCATAAAATAATTAGATTAAAAAAACTATGTTTTTTAAATGTTAGGAAAAGTTGCATAACATAGTAAAATAGAAATTATATTAAAAACTATGTTTTTTTAAATGTTAGGAAAAGTTGTATAACACAGTAAAATAGAAGGGGAAAATAGCAATTACCCTTATGTTTTCCTGCAGAACTTCGCCAAATGAAACTTAGCTCAACTGAATCTGAATCCATGCTGCTGGACGCCATCGTAGAATCTCCAGAGTTACCAATCAAGACTTTAGTTGGGGAGAAGAGAAATCGGGAAATACCAAGATTGGAAAAAAGAGAATCAAGATTTCAACAGTGGAAATTGTTTGAGGACAATGTTGGTCAAGTTGTCAATGACAGATTATTTCGAAACCGGGCAGAGGAAGTAGTTAGCTTGTGTTGTGACCATTCAGATGCCATCATCCTAATGGCAGGGGCATTGAAAGATGCTTTTGATCCTAATATTTGGTATAAAGCGCTTGAAACATTGAGAAGGCGACTGGAACCTGACCAAGAAAAGTTTCAACACCTCATGGTTAATGTATTGAAATTTAGCTATGGGCGTCTACCAGATGACAGAACAAGAGAATGCCTGAGACATTGTATCTTTCTTCGTGGAAGCAGTGGCAATACTTCCGTATCTATTCATTTTTTGATTGAAAGTTGGATGTTGGAAGGCCTCGCATCTGTAGACGAAGGCTTCAGGATTCTTGAAACTCTCATCAGTTTCAATCTGTTGATCAGGGTTGATAAATCTTTTGTCAGAATGAAGAAGGAAACTCGTCTTGTATTATTAGAGCATATTATTCTTCCTGAAGATCGTTTATTGTTTCTGATACAAGGTAGTAAGGGATTGATTAAGCCACCAGAGGTTGAGGAATGGCAGAGGTTGAAAGGGATCTATTTGATGGACAACAAACTGTCTGAATTGCCCAATAATCCACATTGCCCCAAACTCCACTCATTGTTTCTTGAAAAAAACTATAAATTACGAATTATACCTCCTTCATTTTTTGATAATATGCCGAAACTCCAAGTTCTGAACTTGTCTAGAACTTCAATTAAATCTCTGCCTGAGTCTCTTTTTGGATTGGTCAACCTCAGACGGCTTTTTCTAAACCATTGTAAACTTATCACCAGCTTATCGCCTAAAGTTGGAGAATTGAAGCAGCTTGAGTTACTTGATCTTGAAGGGACTGAGATCATGTATCTTCCCATTGAGGTTGGACAATTACCAAAACTCACGAGCTTGGAAGTGTCATTTTTTGAACCTATGAGTAAAAGGAGATCTGAGCAGGCAAGTCCGATAGTTCCTTGTGGAGTTATATCATCTCTATCAAAATTAGAAGAATTGCACTTTGATGTTAGTCCTGATGACAAACGGTGGAGTGCAGCAGCTGCAGAAGCTATAGTTTCTGAAGTTTCCAAATTACAGGCATTAAGCACTCTTAAATTTTACTTTCCCAAGGTGGAACTGTTAAGCTATTTTAATTGGGATAGCCCTAGAATTTCATCTCCATTTCCTCCTTCATCGTATATGGAAATTGAATCTGTATTTCCATTTCCATCATTCTCATGTTTTAGAGTTACTGTCGGTCATATTGTTGAACGTGTCATATCTCGAATCCCATGTGATGCAGAGTTCGAACTAGAACAATATGACAGGTATTTGAAGTATGTTAATGGTGAAGACATTCCTGTAGATATCAAGAAGGTGCTCAAACTTGCTACTGCGTTTTTCATAGACCGTCATTCAACTGTCAGAACATTTTTTGAATTTGGCTATATGAATATGCTGCATCTAAAATGCTGCGTAGCAGGGGAATGCAATGAGCTGCAAGTAATTGTAGATGGTGTTCAAATTGAAATGGAGTCGTCCAGTGAAGCTAAGTTTTTCCTTTTCTCACTGGAATATTTGTACATATATTATATGAAAAATTTAAGGTGCATATGGAAAGGGCCAATGAATAGCTGCAGTTTGTGTTCTCTGAAATCCTTCTCTCTCCACACATGTATAGAGCTGACCACCATATTCACTCCTGGATTGCTTTCTAATTTCATAAATCTTGAAGAGCTCACAATTGATGGCTGCCCCAAAATCACAAGCTTAATAAGCTGTGATGGCTCTGAGTATGAGATCAGTTGCATTCTCCCTGCCTTGAAGAGGATGTCACTTGATTTCTTACCAAACCTTGCTAGCATCTCCAATGGTATGCCCATTTCACCGAGACTCGAATTGATGAGTTTTCGCTACTGCAAGAATCTCAAGAGTCTCCCCATTGACAAAGATTTCAATGTTGAGCTGAGGAAGATCAAGGGTGAACTGAGCTGGTGGCGAGGATTGAAGTGGGAAGGCACTCAACAAGATTCTTGGGATAACATTTTTGAGGCAGTTGATAAGTTAAAATGAATTATATATATGGTGAGTACAAAAGCTCTTAACCTCATTGACATAATTTGCAAATTATTAACTTTGCAACAACTAATTTTCTAATGTCATTGCAGTTCACTTTATGAATTTGTTAGCCCTTATTTGGTTTAATTCCACTAAAGAATTCATTTAATTTCCAAATAAATTCCAAATACAATTCATTTTCAAATGAATTTTTATTAATAAAATGTATTTGGTTCAAATGAATAGTTTATGAAATTCATTTCAAATGAATTCTACATTTTGTTATATTGTGTTTGGTATAAATCTCAAATGCAAGTTTTTGTCAAAAATATCCGTTTAAATATAAAGATGTTTTTAAAAATAAAAATAAAGAGGGATATTTTAGTCATTTAAAAGTATAGACTCAAAATTTGTGGAATTTATTTGAAAATTCAAACCAAACATACAATTGCAAATGAGATTCCAACAAAATTCATTTAAACCAAACATACATCATTTGGATTTCAAATAAATCCTTTAAAATTTTGTGAAATTCATTTATACCAAATACGCTCTAAATGAATTCCAGCTATAACGATGATTATGGTGTTGATTGGATGGTCTTTACTAGTTTAGTTTTAGTTTTGGACTGTGAAAAATGATGCATGCCACAACATATCATTTATTTTTTAAATTACATTCATCAGTCATTCTTATTTTTTTTACTGGATGATATGGAGGGCATTTTAGTAAACGGCAAGGCCCACAACCGTTCTGCCTCAAACTAGTCATTTTTCTTTCTTATTATTTTTTCTTATAATAAAAGAGGCAAAAAAACCTGGTCCAAAACTACACAGTTCGTATTTTTTTACTTTACTGTTAATTTGTGATACCAGAGGGGGTTCGGCTCACGAAAACGTAGCCCGATGGGCCTACGAAAACCATGACGCCCATGCTCCCTAAAGTTCTTCTTCTTCGTTTGTACACCTAAACCAGAAGATAGAGAGAGAGAGAGTTGTTAGAGGATGCCAACAACAGGTAACAAATAATAGCTAGCAACCAATGAACAAGGGACACGTTAGCATGGACAGTACAAAGAAATCACCTTTGCACGCCTAGGTAAAGATCTCATGGTGACACCCAAAATACATGTACGTTGCCAATGTCAGTACCTGGCAGGCCTTTGCGTGACAAGGGTAACACTCCCTGGTAAGCACTCGAGCCTACTAGCTCACCCAGCGCCAGCTTGGAAAAAGCGTATGGCCGAAATGAGGAAACAAACCACGTGAACAGTATTTCCAGCCACCTAACATGGCACCAGGTAAGTATATATATATATACCCATGAATAGATGCAAAAAAGGTAACCACAAAAAAAAAACTACTAAAACCCTAGTTCTTGTGTTACTCTCTCCATATTCTCCTTCCTGACTTGGCCGTCGGAGTAAGCTCGCTAGGACCCCACCCGGTGAACTCTCTCGCCGGCTTCTATTTTGCAAGCGCTCTTCATACCTGAAAATGGGCCAGAAGTATCATTCAGGCCAAGAAACACCATGAGCAACACTTGTTAGACCCAGACCCCTTGGTGCACCACAAACTGATCTTCGACCATGTTAAATCCTGACCCCCCACCAACTGCATACACCACCAGAACGTCTTCACAAAACTAACACATTCCCCCACCTACCCCAAACACTGAACCCAGAGACGACTGCTATCATGGTCATACATTAAGACCTCACAATTGCTGTAAAGACCTTGACAAAGAATATATTAGGAAAGAAAGACCGAAGAGGAGTAGATGTGGATAGAACCGAGATGGAGGAGGAGACCGATGAGGAGATAGTCCTTGAAAAAGATGGAGCGAATTAAGACACTACCAGAAAACTAGGGGATGAGACCGAAGCTCAGGCCCGAAGCACACGTAAAGCTAAGGGCAAGGAGAAGGTAGTCTCAAGCAAAAAATATCCCCTAAGTTTCATGGGAAACATTGGAGCCCGCATGGATCAAGAATAGCTCCTTCAAATGATCCAAAAGGTAGTGAAAAGCATGAAGTCGGATGGAAAAGGAAAGGGGTTCACTCTCAGGGATACTTCCCCATTATCAAACGTGATCATAAATTATCTGTTCCCTGACAAATTCAAAATGCCACCTTTAAGTTCTTACGACAGATCGACAAACCCATTAGTTATGTTGACACTTATAGAACCACCATCCATTTGCAGGGTGTGGCGCAAGAGTGGTATCAGGGGTTAGACAACGAGTCCATTTCCAGCTTTGCCCAACTTTCTCAGGCTTTTTCAGCTCAGTTCATCATATGCATTCTCCTCAGACGTGTCTTAATGGATCTCTAAAAGTTATGGTAGAAGGAAACGGAGTTGGTGAGGAACTTTGTGAAAGGTTTAATGAGGAAGCTGTTCAAGTGGATGATCTAGACATCATTATTGCTATTAAGGCTTTGGAGGTGGGAACGACCTGGAAACCTCTCTATGACTCCTTGACCTTGCTTCCTCCATCAACATTCCTTGAGTTGATGGCAAGAGCCTCACAACAATTATGGCTTAGAATCCACAATTGCATACGGGAATAAGCCGGACAGACATAAGCCTATAGCTCCTCTCCCTGAAGGATGAGAGGAGGAGGGGACATATGATTAGAGGGTGATAAAGGAGTATGAGTTTGGGCCTCAGAGGAAAGATGGGGATGAGAGAAGAGTTGGTAGGAGTTCTCGGTGCCATACGTTCCAGACAAACCCTTACCCACAACGTCAGTTTGCCCCTCTTAACACTTTAAGGAGGGGAATCCTTATATGGATCAAGTAGTGAGGAGAAAGAATCAATTGGCCAAGGAAGATTGATTCCAAATCCCCCAGAAATAGGGATAGATATTGTGAATTCCACAGGGGTATGGGTCATGATACGAAGGAATGTGTGCAACTTAAGGATGAAATACAAAGGTTGATTCGTATTAACCATTTGCAGAGGTTTGTTAATGGGTCAACCGGAGATGGAAGATTCCAATCTAGAAGGGAAAATGGAGATAAGGGGAAATACGGGGAGCATAAGAGGCGGGATGAGCCTATGGCTATAATTAACATAATCCTTGGGGGTTCACCCGGAGAAGAAGGATCCAGCAAAAAAAGGAGAAGGGGAGTGTATTCGGTGTCCGGAGTTCTCATGATTAATCAGCACATCACCTTCTCGCCTCAAGATGGGGACTGGTTAGATGGACTGCATGAAAATGCATTAGTAGTGGATGACAGGATTGGGAACACCCTCTTGAGATGGATGCTAGTAGACAACTGAAGTGCAGTAAACTTAATGACCCTGAGTGTATTTACGACATTGAACAAATTACCCATTGACCTTAGGAGAGTCTCTACTCCGTTAGTGGGCTTAGGAGTGAAGTCAGTGCCAGTACAGGGTTATGCCATGGTAACAGTACAGTTGGGAGATAGGTGTGTTATGAGGAATTCCCAGTAATATTTATGGTGGTGGATATCCATTTTGCCTATAATGCAATATTAGGCAGACCTTTCCTCTATGACACAAGGGCCAATACATGCATAAGGTATCTTACTGTAAAGATCCCAACCATCTAAGGAGAACTTTATGCCAGGGGAAATTAGAAAGCCTCCCGGGAAGCGTGCATGATGGCTTTAAGGGGAGTAGTAGAAGCGCTTCCCATGGAAACCTTTGAACGAGAGAAAGTAGATGACAGGCCAAAGCCAGCAGGAGAGGTGCACGAATGGGAATTTTCTGGGGATAGGATAGTGAAATTAGGGGCAGACATGGAAGAGATGGTATGTCAGGACGTACTCCTAGTTCTAAAGGAAAAAGAGAATTCTTTCGCTTGGTCCCCAGAGGATATTCAGGGGATTAATCCTAAAATCATGACTCACAAACTAAATATAGATCCTTCTGTAAAGCCAATAAAGTAGAAGAAAAGAAGGCACGCACTAGAGAGATAGATTGCTATTTCTGATGAAGTGGACAAACTTGTCAAAGCAAGTTTCATCGGGGAAATATACTATCCTAATTGGCTTTCTAATGTTGTGTTTGTAAAGAAGTTTAGTGTAAAATGGAGAATGTGTGTTGATTTTACTGATCTCAACAGGGTTTGCCAAAAAGATAGTTACCCACTCTCGAGCATCGATCAGCTTATGGATTCTACAGCAGGATATAAAATATAAATTTTCATGGATGCAGATGCCGGATATCACCAAATCAGAATGGATAGATGGGATGAAGAAAAAACCTCTTTCATCACAGATAGGGGGACATTCTACTATAAGGCCATGTCGTTCGGTTTAAAAAATGCGGGAGCCATTTATCAAAGACTGGTGAACCAAATATTCAAAAAGCAAATTGGGGAAACAGTGACGGTGTATGTTGATGATATGATTGTGAAGAGTGAGAAGGGAAGCAACCATGCCAGGGACTTAGAAGAAGCATTGGGGGTACTTGATAAATTTGGCATGAAGCTTAATCCAAAAAAATGTGTTTTTAGGGTGAAAGCAGGAAATTTCCTGGGGTTCATGATCTCGCAAAGGGGAATTGAAGCAAATCTAGAAAAAATACAAGCGGTGACAGAGATAAAACCCCCACAGTCCATTAGGGAAGTGCAGAGGCTGAACGAACACATCACATCACTAGGACGCTCCATTTCTTGTTCCCCCAAAAGATGTCTCCCATTCTTCCAAGCATTGAAAATGCTTAACAAATTTCAAGTGGACGGATTAATGCTAGAGGGCCTCTGAAGAACTAAAGTATTTTTTCAGCTCTCCTCCTCTACTCAGCAGGCCAAAATAGGGTGAACCCCTGTACCTTTACTTGCTAGTGTCAGACGAAACAATAGCCTCGGTACAAGTAAGGAAGGAAGGGGAAAAGCAGTTCCTTGTATACTATGTCAGCAAAATGCTAAAGGATGTGAAGATCAGATACCATAAGATTGAAAAGATGATGTTTGCCCCGGTAATATCAACAAGACGTTTGAGGAAGTACTTTGAATCACATCAGATAATAGTGAGAATAAACCAGCCATTATAAAAAATATTGCAAGAAGCTGAGACATCTAGGAGGATTGTAGAATGGGCAACAAAAATTGGGGGATACGAAATCAAATATGAACCTAGAAAGTCTTTGAAGGCTCAAGTATTGGCTGATTTTGTGGCTGAGTACAAAGAGGAACAAGGTAAGCCCACGACGCTAAAATCTTCCTCATGGTTATTGTATTTGGATGGAGCTACTGGTTTGATGGGTGGCAGGAGTAGTTCTTAAAGGGGAAAGAGGAATCAAGTTGGAGTATGCCCTCAAGATATGGTTCAAAGCCTCCAATAATGCGATAGAATATGAGGCCATGATAGCTGGTTTAAACCTTGCTAAACAAATAAAGTTTGAAGCGTTAATGGTTTACAATGATTCCCAACTTGTGATCAACTAGATGGAGGGCCGATTCACAATAAAAAATGGGGATATGCTCAAATATTTGATAGTAGTGATGGTGGTATTAGAACAACTAAAGGGAGCAAGGAAAGATCTAGTGCTCCAGTAAATCCCCAAGGAGTCTAATAAGGAAGCGAATGCACTTTTAAAAATGGCATACAGAAGATACAACTTACCAAGGGGGGTACTTCTAGAAGAAATAATAAAGCCAACCTTGGAAGCCAACTAAAATACATTAATCATTGAAGCAACTTACTGGATGAAGCCCATTGTTGAATGGTTGGATTCAGGTGTTCTCCTAGTGGATGAAATAGAGGCCGAAAAATTACAAAGAATTACATCAACATGTGCTATTAATGGGGATATCCTTTATAAAAGATTATCAACACATCCTTGGTTGAGTTGCATCACAAAAGAGGAAGGAGAGTATGTGCTCAGGGAAATCCATGAGAGGATTGGAGGAGCCCATGAAGCAGGGGGTATGATGGTTTAAAAAGCATTATTGCAAGGCTAGTACTAGCCAACCATGTAGGCACACGCCAAGGAGTCAGTGGAAAAATGTGAAAAATGTCAGTATCACGAAAAATATAACCACCTACCACGAGCACAACAATAACCATTGGGTGTAGCCTGGCCATTCACATAATAGAGGATGGATATCCTTAGTCTGTTTCCTTTGGAAAAAAGGCAAAAGAAGTTCTTGATTATCACCATAGATCACTTTACTAAATGGGTGGAGGCAGAACCCATTGCGTCGATCACCCAAGCAAAGATAACAAGCTTTTTCTGGAAGAATGTAGTGTGCAGATTTTGGATACCCAAGAGATTGGTGATGGGCAATGGGAAACAGTTTAACTGTAAAGAGTTCAAAGAATTTTGCCAAGGCCTCCACATTAACCTACACTTCACCTCGGTAGCACATCCCTAAACCAATATGATGACGAAAGTGACGAACCAAACACTGCTATAGGGCATTAAGAAAAGATTGGACCAGACCAAGGGAGAATGGATTAAGGAGCTATATAGTATCTTGTGGTCTTATCACACAACACCAAAGGAAAGCACAGGTGAAACCCTTTTTAAATTGGTGTACGACACAAAGGCAGTAGTCCCAACAGAGGTAGGCATTCCCAGCTATCGAGTGGTTGCATACAATGAAAAAAGCAATCATAGAGCCCTCCACATGAATCATGACTTGCTGGAAGAGACAAGGGAGGCAGCAGAAGTCAAAATGGTAGCCTATAAGCAGAAGATAGGCCTTTTCCATAATAGAAGAGTCAAAGAAAGACGTTTCCTCCCTGGAGACCTGGTACTGATCTCTGCGGATATTATTAAAAGAAACACAAGAGTTAGGAAACTGGAACCTAACTAGCAAAGACCATACACAGTAGTTGAAACCCTAGGACCAACAATATACAAGCTAGACAAAACAAATGGCAAATGCCTAGCCAAAACTTAGAATGCTCTAACTTTGAAGAAATACCATCAATGAGGTGGTGAAGCTACACTTATCCCTTTTTAGATATGTTTTTATCTTTTATGTCTTATCTTTTATGTAAGAAACTATCATAATTAAATGCAATGAAAAGAAGGCATAATGCCATTTGCTATATTTATGAGTTTACTAAAACTAGACGGACCCCTCAAAGTGACACATCGCTTGAGCGGAGTTCTTTATAGACCGACCCCTCAGAGCAATGCATTACCTGAGAGGAGTTCTTTATAGATGGACCCCTTAGAGTGATGTATCACTTGAGAAGAGTTCCTAGTAGACGAACCCCTCAGAGCGATGCATCGCCTGAGAGGAGTTCCTTAAAAATAAACCCCTCAGTGTAATGCAATAGCCATTGGGTGTAGCCTGGCCATTCACACAGTGGGGGATGGATATCTTTGGTCTGTTTCCTTTGGAAAAAGGTCAAAAGAAGTTCTTAATTATCACCATAGATCACTTTACTAAATGGGTGGAGGTAGAACCCATTGCATCGATCACCCAAGCAAAGATAATAAGCTTTTTTAGGAAGAATGTAGTGTGCAAATTTAGGATACCTAAGAGGCTAGTGACGGAAAATGGGAAATAGTTTAATTGCAAAGAGTTCAAAGAATTTTACCAAGGCTTCTATATTCACCTACACTTTACGTTGGTAGCGCATCCCCAAACCAATGGAATGATGGAAGTGATGAACCCAACACTGCTACATGGCATTAAGAAAAGACTAGACCATATTAAGGGAGAATGGGCTGAGGAGCTGTATAATGTCTTGTGGTCTTATCACACAACACTAAAGGAAAGCACAGGTGAAACCCCTTTTAAATTAGCATACGATATAAAGGCAGTAGTCCTAATAGAGATAGGCATTCCCAGCTACAGTGTGGTTGCATACAATGAATAAAGCAATCATGGAGCCCTCTGCATGAATCTTGACTTATTGGAAGAGACAAGGGAGGCAGCAAAAGTAAAAATGGCGGGCTGTGAGCAGAAGATGGGTCATTTCCTGAATAGAAGAGTCAAAGAAAGACATTTCCTCCCTAGAGACATGGTACTGATCCGTGCGGATATCACTAAAGGAAATGAAGGAGTTAGGAAACTAGAACCTAACTGGCAAGGACCACACAAAGTAACTAAAGCCTTGGGACTAGCCATATACCAACTGGATGAAACAAATGGCAAATGTCTACCCAGAACCTAGAATGCTCTAAATTTGAAGAAATACTATTAATGAGGTAGCGGAGCTACACTTATCCCTTTTTAGGTATGTTTTTATCTTTTATGTAAGAAACTATCTCAATGAAATGCAATAAATAAGGCATAATGTCGTTTACTACATTTATGAGTTCACCAAAACTAGACAGACCCCTCAAAGCGACGCATCGCCTGAGAGGAGTTCTTTATAGATGGACCCTCAGAGCGACACATCGCCTGAGAGGAGTTATTTATAGACAGACCCCTCAGAGTTACATATTGCTTGAGAGGAGTTCTTAGTAGACGGACCCCTTAGAGCGATGCATCACCTGAGAGGAGTTCCTTAAAAATGAACCCGTCAGTGTAATGCATCACTTGAGAGGAGTTTGTTGACTTTAACAATAATCAATCTTGATTTTGATCTTAACAAACTGAATTTTGAGCATTTAATATGTTTGACTTAAGTGTGTATTATTAGTGTCATGCCCTAGGCCCATTATGTAATTGCCATACTTTGACTTTGTCATATTTCTATTTTAATAATAAAGAGGCATTTTTATTATTATTGGCTAATTCTAGTATTATCCTTGATTAGTTAATTCTATTAAGATCATCAAGTATATGACTTGATAGTAAAACTCTTAAGTGATACTTGAATTATTAAGATCATCAAATTCATGACTTGATAGTAAAACTCTTAAGTGATACTTGAATTCTAATATAAAAATCCCTAGTTGATTATTGTTGTGGAACAACAATGAATAAAGACTAGTATGAGGTTGACTGATGATTAAGTTTTACTGATCATGTATATAAGATATTAAGTTAAACTCATAGGTACATATTTAGAGAAATGATGTACTAGATCGACCCATTATGAGAATACCACATAGATTATTGTCATAGGTGATTCTCATCACAATAGTATTATTTGAGTCCTCTGACTTGAGATCACCATGGTTTCCTACATGATAAGTTCTGCATTTTAACACATTCCTATGCCATCTTTAACCAAATGGTAAAACATATTATGATTGGATATATAATGAGTTGTGTGAGGGATATGAGTGGTTAAGATGGATTTTGTCCCTCAGTTATTCTGAGAAGATATCTATTGGGCCCCTCGATGAGTTAGACTAAAGAGAAATGCATGGCCATGCTAGAATGATAAAAGGTTATCAGTATCAGTCTACTTAGGATCAAGAAACAATATGATTGAACAATATAAGGATGACATAATCCATGCCTTATGTTCAATCAAGATACCATGTGACAAAATGAATATAGTACTAAATCCATGCTTTATGTTCAATCAAGATACCATGTGTATTAGGTTATGGTGGATTATCAGCCTTCACATAACTTGGGTAGTCATAATGTCTTACTAGAGACCAATTATGACTTGTGGGCTAAAACATAAATTTTAAACCCACTGCCAACGTTGTGTAAACCTACAGGGTCACACACTTGGAATAGGCCCAAAGTATACTGGGTTAATTAGCCCAATAATTATCTCTATGGAAGATTAAATAAATAAGTATATATATATATATATATATATAATTATATTAGTATTTATTTATTTCCTAATTTATTTTAGGTAAGAGCTATCTAAATAAATAGGAAATGATTTTAATTTGAAATTAGAATCCTAGAAGAAAAGGAAGTCTAATCTTACGAAAACTGTTTTGGTAAGAGAAACCCTAGATAGGATGTGTATATATACATCTCATTCTCTAAGGTTTAGTGTAAGCCAATTCTGTCCTCCTTCTACTTCTTCTTCTGTGATAAGAAAAACACTAACAAAATGGTTGCTGTGAGACAACAAAGGTTCTAGTAGACCTACTTTAGTTTGGTGACCTAGTTTATGTGGATACTATAAAGGGTGTGATCTTTTTGTGACACCTCAATATGACAAAGAGATAAGTAAAGCTCGAGGTAGGGTGTCATCGGTATGAACCCCCTCTCATCCTTCCAATAATCTTGCCTTAAAATTGTCTTGGTAGGTTTTTGGATTCTTTCTTTAATCGATTTATTTGAATTACATGGGTCCATTTTTGGGTTTTTATGAATTAAAATTTTAATTTTTGCTGCATTTTGAATTAAAACCCAACAGTGGTATCAGAGCCGGTTGTAATTCGATTAGATTGATTTTATGATATATGTTTGATTTTGAAAAGAGTTTTCAAAAATTTCATTAGAACTATGTGATGATCTAATTAAATCTACATCGAAAATAATTTTGTACAGTAATTGGATTAGTGTCTATGGTTGTTTAATAAGATTAAACATCGTTTGTAGTATGAAATTTTAGAAAATACATGTTGTTTTCGAATGCAAAATTTCGGGTGTACAGGTCACACGGTAGTGCGCATGGGGGCATACGACCTTGCAACATGAGCAATTTTATGCAGAATATAGTGCACAATGTATTCGCCACATAATTCATTCTTGTCATAATAACTAATTTTGATGAAAATTAATTTATTATGCTCTATGTGTTTAGTGTAAAAATGCATGGTGCATGGCATGACCCTTAAGACCAATGTGATTGGATTTTTTTTATTCATTTTTATGGGTTGTAATTTATTAAATACGGCCTGCAAGTCATTTTTCATTTGTTGTAATTTTATTTTATTAAGTAGTAATAGAATAGTATAGAGTACAACTTGTAATGTAATGTAAATGAAGACCCAACATCGAGACACAAAAGGAGGGCAAGGACGAAGATCCAAGGTTGAAACCTAAAAGTGGAGATCCAAGGTGAAAGGCTCAAGATGATGGAAGTCTTTTTACCTAGGATTGACCATTGATCTTCATATTGGCTTATGAAGATCAAACTAGATTTGCACCATGTTATGTCACGTTTACTTTATTACTTTATTATTATGTTATGTATAAGATGCTATGCATGTGATGTATGTTTACAGTATAATAATATCCAAATAAGGTAAAACAAAGGTGAACCCTCACTCAATATTAAGTCACCATGATGCCTCCCATATGCTCAAACACTTGTCAAGCCTTAGATTATTATATATAGGTTTGCCAAAGCAGGGTGTATTAAATCATCCAAGGAAGGCAAGTTGGAAAAGAGTGATTTCTAAATGTTTGTTATGGTTAGACTTAACTAGGTCATCAAAAGGGTTTTAGACCTACGGCATCAGATTAGATTTTTAGCCAGGACATGTGATGTCGAATCCCATACCCTTCCAAGAGTTACATGAGATGTAATTGGTAAGAGTTACTTACCTAAATAACTATATCTTTAGGCGATAAGCCAAAGCTCACTTATTATGGTGAAATATGGATATTGGCCTACTAAAATTTACAAATTAATTTTGAGGGTTATTGATTTGAATGAATTTTGTGGGATAATTATGCCTCATTAAAATAACTTGATTAAATACTGAGTACACTGCATATATATTTTTTGTAGATAATGGCATCAAACACAACATCTAATTTGTCACTGCGATTGATCCTTAAGAAGGATAAGCTTAATGGGACTAACTTCTAACTTCCTTGACTGGTATAGAAACTTAAGAATTGTTCTTAAGTAGGAGAGAAAGGAATATATCCCTGATCAACCTATCCCTGATGAACCAGCTGCTAATGCTCCTAAAGCTCAAAAGGATACTCATAGTAAGCATTTTAATGATTCTATTGATGTCACTTACCTCATGCTTGGATGCATGGATTCAAATCTTCAAAAGCAACTAATGGACATGGATGCTTATGCCATAATTGGCCATCTCAAGGAAATGTTCTAGGAGAAAGTTAGAATTGAAAGGTTTAGTACCATAAAGGTGTTACTTTCTTGCAAGTTGACTGCTGACTCAATGGGTCCTCATGCTCTTAAGATGAAAGGTCATCTTGAGGATCTATAAAGGCTTTGTCTTAAGATTGAGCAAGAATTGGCCATTGATATTATTCTACAGTTTTTGCCAGAACCATTTGATGGATTTGTTATAAACTATAACATGCATGGCATGAAAAAAAACTATTTCTGAATTGCATGGGATGCTTAAGACTACGGAGAAGAACATCAAGACTACCAAGGATGTTTTAATGGTTAATAAAAGGAAAGGTATGAAAAGGATGGGAAAAGGTAAAAGCAAGAATAAGGCTTCTAAAGGCTTTCCGAAACCCAAGCCCAAGCCTAAAACTGCACCCCAAGCAAAACCACCTAAGGAGGGAACATGCTATTTCTACAATGAGTCGGTCACTGGAAAAGAAATTGCAAGCTCTATATGGATGATTTGAAGAAGAATATTGGTAGTGCAATTACCTCTTCAGGTATTCATATTATAGAAGTCAATTTATTTACTTCTGATTCTTAGGTATCAGATATTAGTTCTTATACTAATGTCCAGGGTCTAAAAAGGAGTAGAATCTTGGCTAAAGGCGAAGAGGACCTATGAGTTAGAAATGGAGCAAGAGTTGCTACTTTAGCTATAGGAACTTATGACTTAACTTTGCCTAGTGGACGTATTTTGAGTTTGGAAAACTATTATGATGTACCTGCTATTAGCAGGAATATCATTTCTATTTCTTGTTTGGACAAGAATGGTTTTGAGTTTATTATTAGGAATAATAAATGCTCCATTTATCATGATAACATTTTCTATGGATATGCTCCATAAAATCATGGTTATTATGTTTTGGACATTGAAGACTCTACTGAAAAGTCCATCTATAACATTAATACAAAAAAGTTTAAATCTAATGATTAAATACAACCTATCTTTGGCATTGTCATTTAGGCCACATAAATAAGAAATGCATATCAAAGTTCCATCAACATGGACTTTTGAATTCATTTAATTTTGAATCATATGAAACTTGTGAATCTTGTTTGTTAGGAAAAATGACTAAGAAACCCTTTACTGGACATAGTGAGAGGGCTAATGACTTATTGGGCCTTATACATTATGATGTGTGTGGTCCATTATGTTCTACTACTAGAGGAGGTTATCAGTACTTCATTACTTTCATAGATGATTTCAGTAGATATGGCTATGTCAATCTAATGAAACATAAATCTGAATCTTTTGAAATGTTCAAAATTTTCAAAAATGAAGTACAAAATCAACTTGGTAAGAATATTAAGGCACTATGATCTGATTGAGGTGGTGAATATTTAAGCCAAGAATTTATTGATAACCTTAGAGATTGTGGAATAGTTTCACAATTAACTCCACCAGGAACACCATAATTGAATGGTGTGTCTGAACAGAGAAATCAAACTTTATTGGATATGGTTTGATCTATGATAAGTCAGTCAGATCTTCCAATCTCTTTTTTGGGTTATGCTCTAGAAACTGATACATTCCTTTTGAATAGAGTTCCATCAAAGGCAGTCGAAATGACACCATATGTGATATGGAATGGGAAAACTCCTAGTTTATCTTTTCTTAAGATTTAGGGATTTAAGGCTTATGTGAAGCGTTAAATTTTAGATAAATTAGCACCCAAATCACATAAATGCCTTTTTGTGGGATATCCTAAAGAAACTAAAAGATATTACTTTTATAATTCTTCTGAGAAAAAAGTGTTTGTTGCTCAGGATGGTGTCTTTTTGGAAAGAGAACATATTTCCAAAGGAACTAGTGGGAGTAAAGTATAACTTAAAGAAATTCAAGAACCACAAATGGAACCTCAACTAGATCAATAAGTAATTGTTGAATCTACATAAGTATTATAAGGTCCTAGACGATCTGAGAGGACACTTCATAATCCCGAAAGATATGAATTTTTGATAACGAATAATAATGATGTGATGATTGTGGATTAAAGTGACCCCATATCCTACCAAGAGGCCATGGATAGTCCAGACTCTGAGAAATGGTTAGAAGCCAAGAAATCAGAAATATAATATATGTATGATAATTAAGTATGGGCTTTGATTGATCCACCTGAAGGTTTAAAAACTATAGGGTGCAAATGGGTTTTCAAAATGAAAAATGACATGGATGGCAATGTGCATACCTATAAAGCAAGGCTAGTTGCAAAGGGTTTTAAGCAAACATATGGTATAGACTATGATGAAACCTTTCACTAGTTGCTATGCTTAAGTCCATTCGAATTCTCCTTGCCATAGTTGCATACTATGATTATTAGATATGGAAAATGGATGTCAAAACAACATTTCTTAATGGAAACCTTATTGAGGATTTGTACATGACACAACCAGAGGGTTTTGTCAATCCTGAGAATTCTGGAAAGGTTTGTAAGCTTCAAAGATCCATTTATGGATTGAAGCAAGCTTCTTGGAGTTGGAATCTTCATTTTGATGAAGCAGTCAAAGAGTTTGGATTTATAAAAAATGAAGATGAACCTTGTGTTTACAAGAAAGTTAGTGGGAGTGCAATAGTTTTTCTAGTGCTATATGTTAATGACATATTACTCATTTGAAATGATATTCCTACTCTACAAAATGTTAAATCATGGTTAGGGAATTGTTTCTCAATGAAAGACTTAGGTGAAACTGCCTATATTTTAGGCATCAAGATCTATAGAGATAGATCTAAGAGGTTTATTGGCCTAACTCAAAGCACTTACATTGACAAGGTACATAATAGGTTCAGTATGCAAAACTCTAAGAGAGGGTTCTTGCTAATGTCCCATGGTATTAGCCTTAGCAAGACTCAGTGTATAATGACACAAGATGAGTGAGATAGCATTAGTAAAATTCAATATGCTTGTGCTATTGGAACCATCATGTATGCCATATTATGCACTCGACCAGATGTCTTGTATGCCTTCAGCATAACGAGTGGATATCAATGAGACCTAGGTAAAAGTCATTAGATAGCAGTTAAGAATATCCTTAAGTACTTAAGAAGGGCTAAGGCTGCATTTTTACTGTATGGTGGGCAAGAAGATGAGCTAGTTGTAAATGGTTACACAGATGCCAGCTTCCAATCTGACAAAGATGATTTTCAATCGCAGTCAAGTTATGTGTTTTGTTTAAATGGAGGTGTAGTGATCTGGAGAAGTTCAAAGCAAGACACTATTGCTGATTCTACAACAGAAGCTGAGTACATAGCTGCCTTTGATACAGCCAAGGAAGCTATTTGGATCAAGAAGTTCATAACCGGATTGGGTGTTGTTCCCAGTATATCAGATCTAGTGGACTTGTATTATGATAACAATGGAGCCATAGCACAGGCTAAGGAACTTAGATCACATCAGTGATCTAAGCACATACTCAGGTGTTATCATCTCATTAGAGAAATCATTAAGAGATGAGATGTTAAGATATTCAGAGTACCAACAGATGACAATGTTGCTAGTCCACTAAGTAAGCCTCTTCCACATGCTAAGCATGAGAGTCATACTAGGTCAATGGGTATGGGATACAATATTGATTGGACCTAGTGCAAGTAGGAGATTGTTAGTGTTATGCCCTAGGCCGATTATGTAATGGCCATACTTTGACTTTGTCATATTTCTATTTTAATAATAAAGAGGCATTTTTATTATTACTGGCTAATTCTAGGATTATCCTTGATTAGTTAATTATATTAAGATCATCAAGTACATGACTTGATAGTAAAACTCTTAAGTGCTACTTAAATTATTAAGATCATCAAGTATGTGACTTGATAGTAAAACTCTTAAGTGATACTTGAATTCTAATCTAAATATCTCTAGTCAATTATTGTTGTGGGAACAATAATGAATAAAGACTATTATGAGGTTGATTGATGATTAAGTTTTACTGATCATGTATATGAGATATTAAATAAAACTCATAGGTACATATTTATAGAAATGATGTACTGGATCGACCTATTATGAGAATACCACATGGGTTATTGTCATAGGTGATTCTCATCACAGTAGTATTATTTGAGTCCTTTGACCTGATATCACCATGGTTTCCTACACGATAATTTTTGTATTTTAACACATCCCTATGCCATCTTTAACTGAACGGTAAAATAGGTTGTGATTGAATATAGAATGAGTTATGTGAGGGATGTGAGTAGTTAAGATGGAATTTGTCCCTCAGTTATTTTAAGAAGTTATTTGTTGGGCCCCTCGATGAGTTAGACTGAAGAGAAATGTATGGCCATGCTAAAATGATAAAAAGTTGTCAGTATCAGTCTACTTAGAATTGAGAAACAATATGATTGAATATTATAAGGATGACATAATCCATGCCTTGTGTTCAATCAATATACCATGTGACAAAAGGACTATAGTACACACTGCGTATTAGGTTATCTCGGATTATCGGCTGTCACATAACTTGGGTAGTCATAATGTCTTGCTAGAGGGCAATTATGACTTGTGGGCTAAAATGGGAATTTTAAGCCCACTGCCAATATTGTGTGAACCTAAAGGGTTGCACACTTAGATTGGCCCAAAACAGACTTGGGTTAATTAGCCCAATAATTATCTCTAAGGAAGATTAAATAAATAAGTAAACATATATATATATATATATATCAGTATTTATTTATTTCCTAATTTATTTTAGGTAAGAATTATCTAAATAAATAGGAAAGGATTCTAATTTGGAATTAGAATCAAAGTAGAAAAGGAAGTCTAATCTTACCAAAACTATTTTGGTAAGAGAAACCCTAGCTACGATTTATATATATACATCTCATTCTCTAGGGTTTTGGTTAAGTCAATTCTCTCCTCCTTCTACTTTTTCTTATGTGATAAGAAAAACACTAAAAGAAAAAAGGGTGTTATGAGACAACAAAGGCTCTAGCAGACCTACTTTGCTTTGGTGACCTAGTTCATGTGGATACCGTAGAGGGCGTGATCTTTTGGTAATGCTTCAATCTGACAAAAAGATAAATAAAGCTCGAGGTAGGGTGTCACCAGTGTGAACACCCTCTCATCCTTCCAACAATCTTGCCTTGAAATCGTCTTGGTAGGTTTTTGGATTCTCTTTTTAATCGATTTATTCGAATTACATAGATCCATTTTTGGATTTTTGTGAATTAAATTTTTAACTTTTGCAACATTTTGAATCATGAAAACCCAACATGTATAAGGTAGGACTCAAATGGAGATCAAAATACTGATGAATTATCAAAAGAAAAGCATCATGAATAGTGGTCATGACCGGGATAAAAATATACCAATCGGGAAAAGTTTTTGCCAAAATTTCTCAATTTAGCATAACAGATCCCAGGCACTGGTCCTAATCAGGACTAGGATCGGGACTACCATGTCCCGCCCAGGACCAATGCAGTCCTGCCCGAGATCAGTCTGCCCGACAGAGACCAACTTGGTTCGTTCTTCCATTTTTCATCCAGAACAAATCCCCAACGGCATCCCGACAGGGACTATGCTCGGGACCAACACATAAGTTTAAAAATAATGGTTACAAATGGCTATTTTTGAATGTTTGGACTAGGACTAATGAAATCCTGACTGAGACCCGAGTTATTGTAGACGACAGGGTTTAATGTGCGTCCATGATTTTAGCAACCGTGACATTGTTTGAGCTCAGGGCTCCAAAGAACACACTACTATATCATAAATACATAGTGTGGAGTTGAGGAGTTACTACCCAGGGTAATAACTAGGACAAATCGAAGGTGGTGGTAACTCAATTCTCTAAAAGAGACTTAGCACCACAACCAGAAAATTCTAGAAATGGAATACCAGCTTCTTTTAGTCTCATGTTCTTTAAAATTAGTTTATAAATTACTATCTTATTCTCTAAGTACATGTAATATCATATAAACCCTAATTGAACATCCATCTAACCGTAAGGGAACCGGTCCATGAAAAAGCCCATAAAAAATGCATTCATAAGGAGCAACGTCCTTAAAAAATCTAATCTACATTGATTTTTAATTAAAGTTAGCTAAATCTGCATATTTTATTTACAAAATGAAATGGAACTAAAGGGGGGCCTACATATTAATTAATTGGTGAGCTTATATGTTCAAATTTTTATTCTAAAGAAATGGACCTAAGTCTATTAAATTTTAAGAGAAAACAAATTGAATTAGTGGGCCTAATTCTAATTAATTTCAAATAAAATTAGCTGATCCTAAATTTATATTTATTTTAAAGGAAAATGCTTTAATGGGCTGAACTAAGTCTAAATTGAATTTTAATTAATCTACGAAAATGGGTCTAAATCTAATTAACCTAAATGGGCCTAAATTGATTTTAAATTAATTAAAACCTAAAACCATTTTAATAAACTATTAATTAAGTGAGTTAAAACCTACACGTGAGTTTGAGGCCCAAAATGAATAAAAATATAAACATGCCCAAACAAGTAAAATAAACAAATAACATATCAAACATGCATAATTGGGATTTCTAACCCTAAATTGATTTACATGTAACCTAAATTAATCTAAAGTCACCATTGATTTTAATTAAGGTTTACCAAATAAACCTAATGTACTAATCAATTTTAAAACACAGAAAAATAAAGATTCCACTTTTTTCCGTCTACTGGGGCTATTGTAATTCCTACATATAAATTAATTAATTACATGCCCAAATAAACCAAATAAATAAGCAAAACACACAGAATACAAAAAAATACAAAAATGATAATATAAAAAAACTACGTAAAAAAATACAAGACTAATATCCATGGCATTCCATAGACCTTCATGGGTTTGGTATCAACTCAACCGCGTACTATTTATGGTCTCTCACCATAATCATCAATATCATGAAAACAACAAAAAATGATTAGAAAGAGTTCTAAAAAATTAAGTAAAAAATAAAATAAAATAAACAAAAGAAAAGAAAAGAAAAAGAGATAGATGAGATGGTTGCAGTATTGATTGCTCCTCGAATTAGGATCTGCAGATTTGATTTTTCTTGATCTTAGGCTTACTATGTTTCTTAGAACTTTTTTTTTTTGTAAAAGAATGTAAGGAACAGAGGAAAATTTTTTTTTTGTTTCTGCGTCCAAGCCTTTTTTTTTTTCCAAAAGAGCCTCTGCTTTAAATAAGAATGCGTAAGGTTTTTATAAACTCATGAAACCCCCCTCCTGTGATTTAAATCATATGAGATAAAGATTTATTTATTTTTTAAAAAAAAATTAATCCAAAAACAACTTGATAATACATGATTATAAGGATAAAAATAATTTATCTTTTATATTTTTTATTTTGAAAATATTCTTCCACAATCAAAATTCACGAAAAAATCAAAATCACCGCGATCAAAATTATGCAATTCCGAAAAACTTTACAATTGGGTCCTTAAAAAAATGTTACATTCAAATGGACATTGAATTTGTTGCAAATGAAATTATTATTTTTAACAGCTATAACTGAATTGCTCAAGTATAAATACAACACCTTAAGATCATTTAAGGGTTAAGAAACTTATTTAATCATTATACATTCTTAAGCATTCAATTAAGCTCTCAAAATTCACTTTAATTCATTCTTGTATTTGATAAACTCTTATGAGTGTTTGGTGAGTGTTAGAATAAATATTCTTATTCTTCTATTTTATGGGGTTAAGAAAAGGGAAGTGAGATTCTATTTTAAAGGAATTGGTTTAAGTGTTTAGCCATTAAAACACTTGGGAATTAGTTTAAAAGTTAGCCTAGAAACTTTTGTTCGTAAGGTTGTAAGAGTGAGCCTTAAACTCTTGTGTAATCTTAATCTTGTGAACAAGATTGTGGGTGATTGAAAATCCTAACTTGGGGATAAGTTTGGTAGAGACATAGGATTATTGTTGAATCTGAAGTCCTTAAATTCTTGTGTTAATCATTCTTCCTCTACAACGTTCTCTTAATTTTTAATTTCCATAGTTTTCTTCAAATCTACGATTAGCCTTATTCACCCCCCCCCCCTCCCATCTAAGGCATTTTCATTTGGTATCAGAGCTTGAATTCTAATAACTTCATTGCTAGAATACAAGATCATGGGAAGTGAATCTCAAAAGTCCTCTCTTAGACCTTTATTCGATGGTAGTGATTATCCAAATTGGAAATTCAAAATAGAGCTATTTCTAGAAAATGAATCTAAACTTGGGAAAGTGTCCTAAAAGGATAGGGACCTCCTAAAGCTACTAAAGATGGCATAGTCACTATTCTTCCAAGAGATGAATGGAACAATGATCAAAAGGAAGAAAACATCAAGAACAAAAAGGCTATTATCACTATAGCATCCTTCATAACAAGAGAAGAAAGTAGCAAGCTTCAACATTGTATTTCATCCAAAGAAATATGGGAGACCTTGGAAAACCATTATGAAGGCAATGTACAAGTTAAAAGCAAGAAGGTTCAACTTCACATGTATGAGTATAAGCTTTTCAAGATGAAGTCACATGAATCAATCACAGAGATGACAAATCATCTCATGGCTCTTCTCACAACCCTCAAGAAACTTGGAAAACACTTGAAGAAGTAAACAACAAGATTCTAAGAATCCTACCTAAGAAATTAGGAATCTCAGGTTACTTCAATTGAGGAAGCTCAAGACCTCTCAACTCTCTCAACCAATGTGCTAATTGGAAAGCTTCTCATCCATAAGCTTACAATAAAGCAAAGCGGTGAAGAGCAAGAAGAAAAGGAAGACAAGAAGAAAACATTAAAGATTCTAGTGATGAAGATGGTGAAATTGCAAAGGAAACTTCAAGAAGTTCTTGAGAAAACAACATTCCTTAAGAACAAAAGACAACAAAAAGTATGAAGGAGATTATAAGAAGAAAACCAAATAAGTTACTTGCTATGAATGCAAGAAACCAGGTCACATTCGAAGTGAGTTTCCTAAACTCAAATCCAAGAGTAAAGGAGCGGAGGATAGAAAGAAGGCCTTCAAAGCTACTTGGGATGACTCCTCCGAATCTGAAAGAGAAAAGGAACAATAAGAAGTGGCCAACCCTTACTTCATAGTGCTTGAAGATGAAAATGAGGTACCATCCATCTCTAACACCTCTTATAATAATTATGAATATGATGATAATGATGATGATGATGATGAAAGCTCTGCTACTAGCAAACTTATGCAAAAATACATAAGCTTACTTTCTAGGAAGAAGTATTACAAGCTAAGTTAACTAGCTTAATTAAGGAATTTGAAAACTTAAAAAATGATTTTTCTAAACTTGTTAAATCTAATGAAAGACTTGAAAATCATTTGGAATGCTCAAGTTCCTTGGAAGATCAACTTAAGAACAAAAATGATGAAAATCATAAACTTTCTAAGGAGGTCTTAGAGTTAAAGAATTCCATTTCCAAGTTCCAAAAGGGAAAAGAAGACTTTAGACAGTCTTCTTGACTCTCAAAAATTTCGTGGAGATACTCATGGAATTGGATAAAAAAATGGAATGACTCATTCATCATAATCATATATTAATTTTGTTAAAGCATCATATGATTATATTGCATCTACTTCCAAATCAAATAAGATTCAAGCTTTCAAAGCTAAAAGGTCTCATGTGTCAAATAATAAGGGAAGGTCTCATAAGACTTTACCTTCATTGATACAAAAAGGTAAGGCTCAAACTAGAGCACCATAACCTAGGCATGCTTATATGTACACTAGACAAAATTATAATAGACATGCTTCACAACATAATACACATAAACATGTTGCACAAACCTATTAAAATATGCATTGTCATTATCAATGTATGTCTCACACTATGACTCAAAAGAGCTACAGAAAGCATTCCCCACCACAACACACAAGGCATGTTTCACACACTAGGAAAGCATATCATCCTAGGTGAAATAAATTTGCCAATGTTAACATTTTTATTGCATGACCAAAGGACACTCTAGCAATCTGTGCTTCTATAGAAGATTAGACTTACACTTGCTTCCTTTGGATTACCTTGAAACTAACCAACCTAGACCCAAAAAGGTTTAGGTTCAAAAGAATGTTTAAATTGTGATGTGTAGGTATGCTTGAAGTCCATAAGAACAAAAAGTAAATGGTATCTTGATAGTGGATGTTCAAGATACATGATCAGAGACAAAGAGCAATTCAACAAGCCTGATGCTAAGAATAGAGGACATGTTACCTTTGGGGCCAATGTAAAAGGGAAGATTATTTGCAT
>CATIWM010169526.1:0-13588 GCA_949671775.1 Mallotus repandus
AAACAATAATCACACTAATACGTAAATCAAAAATAAATCATGCAAATAAAGCAATCTAAATGAACACATATATAAACTAAATAGATAAATCTAAAATATTGAAGAACATTAACCTAAATAGACAATTCAAAATTAAAATAAATCGCACCACAAAGTGAATCAACATAAGCTTATAGATTAAATGAGAACAGTATAACATTTTAGACAAAAAAAATAAAGAGAAAAGGATAGAGTGGCTATAGTGATGCCTCATTGAAGAGGCAACGCCTCTAGTTATTCAGGTGATATCGTATTGCCTAAAATCGAAGGGGCGACACCCCTTTAAGGTATAGAAACAATCTTAACAACCTTTTAAAATCTTTAGTCAAATGAGATCAACTACACCTAGCCATAGATTTAAAACTGTATTTAAGAATTTAAAAGATCATGTTGGAGTTCAAAGAAATAAACAAATGATAAAGCTAAGAATCAAACAAGTAAATAAACACGAAAAAAGGGTTATTCAGATATTTAAATTGATAATCAGAATTGGGAGTTCTTACTATATAGGAGGAATTTGATGCTTATAACTTGGCCCTTAGAGATGAGCTTTGATTGAGATTCCTTTTTGAAAGCATGATCAACCTTTTTCCTTCAAGAACAAACTTCAAATTCCCCCCTTGAATATTCTCTACTTGAATTTCTTAGTTGTTACTCTTTCTTCCTGAGGGAAATGCTCTATTTTCTCTCTATACTTTTAGTTCTCCGGAATGCAGAAGACCCTTCTCTCTTCCATTTTCCTTCCTTTTAATCCCATCCATGCACATTTACTTTTCTTTAATAGCCTTCCACCCCTTCATCTACTGTCTGAAACATCCACTTTTACTGGAGAAGGATGTGGAACGTGCAAAGGTAATAATTAGAGACGTTTCAAGTGCCATAAATGTGCTACTTTTAAAAAAAAAATGTTAACACCTGCTATAAAGGCGATGCCTCTTCGGTCAGGCATTGCCCTTTTAGCCCTGAAATGAGGCTTTCTTGTAATTGGGCCAAAGCAGGCCTTGAATACTTTTTGGGCTTCTTAGGCTATTTGGGTTCAATCTTGAGTCCCCTGATATGGACTTCCAAGGGGATTTGGACTTTTAGGTCCATTCTTGAAATAATTTTTAGGTCTCTCTTGCATTCAATATCCATATTTTCTCATCATAGGGCTTTTGTTGCAGGCCAATCAAACAGAGTGTCCACATTATAGAATGATAATCTTCTTTTGAGGAAACTTATTAAGTGTAAGCTTCATTTGTTAGCCATGATTTCCACTATGGAAGTTCTTGGAACCATCTCAAAAAGCTTATGAGATGAGGATTTTATCTTCATTTTCTTTCTACCAATCAGAGATACCTTGTAAGTTTTAATGGCTATAAGTCAAAGGCTATCCAGTGAAAATGACATAAGTACCAAAACAAAAGTAGAAACTCTTTTGGTCAATAAAATTCTTCATCAGGACTTTGATCAAGGAAAATGAAGACAGAAGTAAATGGTTACTTGGGATGAAACCCCAGTTTTTTAAAGAAAATTGATCCATGGTTTCTTATCAGAAGAGATTGGTATTTGAAGATTTGTTCTGAGGATATTTTTGTAAGGGTTGTAAGGGAAATTTATGGTGAAAGTTCTAGAGGGATTCCTTTTGAAAGGAAATTATTTGTTGACTAGAACATAAAGATCATGGAAAGGATTTTTTGTGGCACATGAGATTGATGGTCTACTCAAAAGATTAAGAATGAGATTATCTTCACCTTTGATGTGTTCCACTTCAAAATCATACTTTCTGAACCAGTCTTTCCATTGCAAAAGTAGTGGATGTGGGAGAATCTTTCCCTTGAATTCAATCATCTTAGGGAAGGATGAACAATCCATAACAACTGTAAAATGATGTCCCACTAGATAGAATTCAAACTTCTTTATTCTATATTTTACAGCCAAAATTTCTTTGAAGGTTGAATGATAATGACATTCACCCTCAGTAAATTTTCCACTGGCATGAGCATAAATTCTCCTCTTCTTGTGGTCATCTTCTTCAAGAAGAATTGCTCCCCAAAATTGATCACTTGCATCTATCTGGAGGATCCGCTTTCCTTTTGATGGAATTTGCAAAATTGGAAGATTCTGAGGGTCTTTTTGGAGTTAAACCACTAGTTTAGTTTATTCTTCTAACCATGGTGGAGTATTTTTCTTCAAGAGTGCTTTTGATGGCGCTGTTTTTTGTCAAGTGCGGAATGAAATCTTTGAGATAATTAAGAATTCCAAGAAATTTCCTAATTTGTTTAATGGAAAAATTATCATTAGGAAATCTATGCAATTCAAAAGAAATAAGAGGACCAGGTTGGTATCTTCCATCTTTGAACTGCATTCTAAGAAACTCAATTTCTTCTCTTCCAATTTGCATTTTATGGGAGACAATATAACTCTATCCTGCTTTGTAAGATCCGTAAATTATTGGAGAAGAGTTTCATGGTTGTTTTCATTTGGAGAGAAGAGCAAAATATCATCAATGTACACTAGAGCACTATATAGCATAGGTTCATAAATTTTAATCATGACCTTTTGGAAAAGTAAGGGAGCCACTTTCAATCCAACAGTCCACTAGTAATGATGATTTGGAATACAAAATCATGTTTTGTATCTGTCTTCTTTTTTAATTACAAGCTGCCAAAATCCTGCCTTTAAATTAAATTTTGGAAAGATTTTTTTCTCCCGCCAAGAATGTAAATAATGAAGAGATCTTAGGTACAGAAAATTTATCATCCCTCATAAATAAATTTAAGGACTGATAATCAATCACTAATCTTTTTTTTTCCCTCTAGCCTACTTAGAGTGCTTGTTCACATGGAATGCTTGACAAGCCCATTCTAACTTTGATGGTTTAATCAAACCTTGGCTTTTCAATTCCATGCATTCTTTAATAGCCATTTTCAAATATGTAGGAGTCATTCCCGGATGAGTTGCCTTAGTAGGATTCACATCCTCATTTTGTTTAAAAGGTAACAAGATAAAAAACTCAGGATTTTTCCATAGAGGAGAAGAATACTTCTTTGAGAATTGAATGTGTGAATCTGCACTGCATTGTTACAATAAAAACTCGTTGATTGGTTAAAGTCTATTGGGGATAGTGTTTGGTCTATAGTGAGAATTGAAGGTTTCGTGGTGAAAGGTTGAAAATATTTCTTAAATTTGATTCCGTTTGGAAAGATTCGTAAATCTTTTGCCTTTTAATAGATATCAAATCTAAGAACAATATCTTTACCAGGTAATGGTGATCCTAGAACATTTGTCCATGCATGACATCCTGGAAAGAATTGGATTTTTATGGGTTGTCTGGTTTTACAGGTGGTTTCAAAAAGCTGTCAATTAGCAGCATAAAAGTATTCTGAATGCTCCTTCCAACTTTCTCTTAAAAGAGCTTTTGGATTGAGAATGGTGGTTTTGGTTCCAGTGTCTATAAGGGCTATGAGTCTTATAGGTTTAGAGTAATTAGTTGGATAAATTTGGATAGGGACTAATGGAACGGGGTGGTCATCATGAGTTAATGCTATAGCATTGTCAATGGAAAGTTGTTGAGAAGAGGGCAGTGCTTCATCATCAAAATTAGATGCTTTTGAGTCTATGTCATGAAAAACTACAAAGATGCTATCTGGGGAAGGCTTGTCTTCTTCAGAAAAGAGTAACTTAATATCAGTATTCTCCAAATCAACTACTGTGATCTGTTGGATGTGTTGAATCATTTTTGTTTGCCTTTTTTGTGTTTGAAGGATAATTTTTTACAAAATGTCCTTTTTTCTACAAATGTAGCATCTATTTGTTCTTTTCTTTCCTCTGTGCTTTCTCTTCTTGTAATACTTTAACTTCTTCATTTTTCCCTTCTTTTTCATCTATTTTAGCTTATAGAAGTGGTGCTTTTTCTTCGAGCCTGAACATTCAGATTTTTTTGAGTCGTTGCATTTGATCTACAAATTAGGCCTTTCATTTCCCAAAGGATTTTTGTTACTTCCAAAGTATAATTTAATAATTTTTCTCTACTCATAGAGCTGAGAATGAGCATGAATCATAACTTGGTATAGATGTCCTAAGGGAACATCTCCAACCTTGTGATTCACCTGTTGGAGAATAGTGAACATCCTGGTAGATAAAATTTCAAGAATGGAAGCCACAAGGCTTGCTTCAAATCTGGATTTACAGTTCCTCCCAATTGATAAAACTTGGTGGACATATTCTAAAAATGTTTATCCAGATCTTTCTTTTTCAAAGAGCAACATTTCATCTGATAAAACTCTTTCCTAGCGATCTCCAAATCATCATCCTATTTTCCTAGGAACTTATAATGCAAGTGTCCAAAAAATTCTTCAGCTGATTGTACTCCAAGTAATTGAGCTTTTGAATAAATATTGAGTGTAGTGTACCAATTTGAAAGCTTTCCTACCATCTTGGCAAGGAATGTCTCAAGCACATTTCTCAATTCAGCTCTTGGAAGAAGAAGCATTTGGCTATTGATCCAAGCTTTGAACTCTAAGAATCTATTTTTATATTTTCAAGGAGGAATATCATCTAGAGTAAAATAGCCTCCAATAGTAGATGACTTCAGACAAGCATTACCAGTTTGAGTTTCTGAATCACTCATATTTTCTATGGGATCAGTTGGTTCTTCTACATATAGAGGAGGTGGAATTCTTGTTTTTGATGTTTGTGTATCGACCATCAAGTGAAATGGAATCTCTTCTTCATCTTCAGAGGAATTTATTTCATCGGTGTCAGTTGTATCAGATTAATTGACTTTTGAAAAATCATCTGCCGTAGAATCAATTGTGAAACTAGGCATTGCATTAATTGCACATTTTTCAAAAAATGAGGAAATTGGGTTAATCATCATCATTGAAGGTTTATCTACTTCAATTGATTCAGTTGAAGAGTATGAAAGTTGCATTTTTTCTGAAGATGATTTCTTGGGCATTTCTGGCTAAGCAAAATAGGTTGTTTTTCTTGGTGGTCCCAGTGGATGGACTAGGTGGATTAAATCCTTGAAATCTTGGCGGGATATTCAAGGAAGAGGAAACATTAGGGAACAAAGGTTGACTTGGGTAGCTTGGCATAGGAAATGGGTTGTATAAGAATCCAGTTAGATTTAGAGAAAACAGCCTTGGTGAAGACTGTGGTTAGGAGTCCTTTTTCATCAAATCACTTTCTAACTCATTAATTTGAGCCTTCAACTTCTGAATTTTAATCTTTCCATTTGAATGCTTGTTATTTTGCCTTTATTACTAATTATTTATAACAATTTCTGGTGCTTTATTTTTGTCTATCTGATAAGCTTTGTATGTATTGCCTTCATTTCTTTTTCAAAGTTAGAGAGCTGACTATCAGTTTGCTTCACCTGTCTTGCCACATTATCAACCTTTTCTTTAATATGTTTCAATTTTTGGTTTTAGGCACAAACATTCTGAGTCCGCCAATTTAAAACTACTTCAGCAGGAGTGTCTTTTCTTGGTCTTCCATCAGGATTAATAACATTAATATTTAGGATAAAAGGCTGAGAGGTTTTATGGTTATCAGCTTCTGATGTCAAAAGAGGGAAATCTGTGGGCTGAAACATACATACTTTAGAAACAGTAGATAATTTTATTGGTATTTTAGGAGGTAAGACTAAAGAAATGGGCTTTTCTTTCTTTACTCATTTAAGAGCTTATTTATAGTAGGTTAAAGGTGTTGGTTTAAGTTTTAGTAGAGACAAGTGTGGCTTTGGCGTATAAGGTTCAGGTTTATGTGGCATGTTTAGTGGTTTTGGTTGTTAACACCAAGATGGAGGAGAGTATCATACCAGATAATCAAACTTTCCAGAAGGTTGTCCTAAAGTGCTTACATTTGAGTCTCCATCTTCATATCTTTTTTTAAACTCCCTTTCACTACAATGCTTGGTAGATTTCTTTTTCTTTTACACTTTCTCATCAACATCCCACATATAGCAATCATCACAATTACAAATGTCAAAATAACAATGATCGTTATGCTTAAAAGCCTAAATTGGCCTTCCATCACCATCAAAGTGGGTCATAAGCACTTTCTCTTCAATTAATGAAGAAAAAGGCGAAAACATGAATTAAGTGTTGAACACTGTTGGTGCCTCTTATCTTTTTCTAAAAATTACTTCAACAGTACCATCTGGCTTTTTTGTAAAAATCAAAGCATAACTCTGAACTGGCTCAACTGCTTTATGCAACTTCTCATAATTTGGAATCCATTTTTCTAAGAATAAATTTAACAATTCATCCCTAAAAATTTTCTTTGGAATATAGATACATGTTAGAGCATTATGAGAATCTGTATTAACAAAGAGAGAATCATTATGAGTATAAGGTAGGGACAAATTAATGGTATGATTTTGAAGGCGATAGAAAATCTGGTAGTGGAGAGTTGCTGCTATAGTTATAGCAATTTGTTCAGCACCAAGAATCTGAATTTGGACTTTTAAGGCTAACAAAGCTTATGGATCTGATAGGGCTAGATTGTAGTTTAAAAAAAAGGTACAAAACACAAACCCAACATTTAGAGTGGTTTTAACTGTTCCAATGACAGCATGACAATATTATTTGTATCTAGAATCCTGTAAAGCAATTCTTGAAAAGACAGGCAAACCTTGCCTACCATGATAGGTAAGTCCCAACCTTATGGCTCCAAAGTGAATATGGGTGTATCCTAAGCTTAGCCAAGTTCTTAGAAACTCATATGGAATTTTTAAGGTCATAAATTGTTCAGTTTGCGAGGCAAGTATGGATGTTGGTTAAAGCTAGAGGCTTGAACATATTCTTTGATGGAAGAAGAGGGTTTTTTTTTACAAGGGCTTTGAAAAACTATTTCCAAGTTGTTTGGGATTTTGAAAAGGCATTATAAGGATTGAGAATAAGGGCTTTAGATTCTTCTATTTTTTGGTCTTCAGGAAGATAAGTGAACTCATAGAGATAATTGGTTTTATTTGTAGTGGTTTGTTTGACAAGGGGTGATAATTGGTATCAGAGCTTAATGTTTGTTTAAGGGGAAAAGGATATTATTCTTGAAGGTAGCATTAGCCACCTAAAACTATGACTGAATAATCTTCTATAAGCTCTGACATGATTATAAATATATACCTACTAAATCTACCTCTATAACTATATCACCTCCTATTAAACAAACCAACGCAAATAAAACCAATTATCTCTATGAGTTCACTTATCTTCCTGAAGACCAGAAAATAGAAGCATCAAAAGCCTCTCTTCTCAATCCTTATGATGCTTTTTAAAATCCCAAAAAACTTGGAAACAGTCTTTTAAAGCCCTTGTAAAACCCCTTTTCATCCATTAAAGAATATGTTCAAGCCTCTAACTTTGACCAACATCCCATACATGCCTTATAAACTGAACAATTTGTGACCATAGAAATTCCATCTGAGTTTCTAAGAATCTTGCTAAGCCAAGGATACACCCATATCCACTTTGGAGCTATAAGGTTGGGACTTACCTATCATGGTAGGGAAGGTTTGCTTGTCTTTTTAAGAATTGCTTTGCTAGATTCCAGATACAAACAATATTTTCATGCTGTCATTGGAACAGTTGAAACCTCTCTAAATGCTGGGTCCATGTTTTGCACCTTCTTTAAACTATAATCTAGCCCTATCAGATCCACATGCTTTGTCAGCCTTAAAAGTCTAAATTTGGATTCTTGGTGCTAAACAAACTGCTACAACTATAGCAGCAACTCTCCACTACCAGATTGTTTATCGCTATCAAAATCATGCCATTAATTTATCCCTACCCTTTGTTCATAATGATGCTCTCTTTGTTAAAACAGATTCTCATAATGCTCCAACATGTATCCATATTCCAAAGCAAATTTCTACGAATGAATTGTTAAATTTAATCCTAGAAAAATGGATTGCAAATTATGAGAAGTTGCATAAAGCAATTGAGCTGGTTCAGAGTTTTGATCTGATTTTTGCAAAAAAATAAAATGGTACTATTGAAATAATTTTCAGAAAAAGATAAGAGGCACCGATAATGTTCAACACTTAATTCATGTTTTCACCTTTTTCTTCATTAATTGAAGAGAAAGTGCCTGTGACCCACTTTGATGGTGATAGAAGGCCAATTTATGCTTTTAACCTTAACGATCACTATTATTTTGACTTTTGTAATTATGATGATTGTTATATGTTGGATGTTGATAAGAAAGAGAAAAAGAAAAAGAAATCTGCCAAGCAGTGTAGTTTAAAAAAAGATTTGAAGATTGAGACTTAAGTGTAAGCACTTTAGGACAACCTTCTGGAAAGTATGATTATCTAGTACCATACTCTCATCCATCTTAGTATCAACAACCAAAACCACTAAACACACCACATAAAACTAAACCTTATAAGCCAAAGCCACACTTCTCTCCACTAAAACTTAAACCAACACCTTTACCCTGCTATAAACAACCTCTTAAATGGGTAAAGAAAGAAAAGCCCATTTCTTCAGTCTTACCTCCTGAAATACCCATAAAATCAGCTAATGTTTTTGAAGTCAGTATGTTTCAACCTGAAGATTTCCCTCATTTGACACCAAAAGCTGATAACCATAAAACCTCTCAACCCTTTATCCTAAACACTAATGTTGTTGATCCTGATGGAAGACCAAGAAGAACCACTCCTACTGAAGCAATTTTAAATTGGCAGACTTAGAATGCTTGTGCCTAAAACAAAAAATGAAAATAGATTGAAGAAAAGGTTAATAATGTGGCAAGACATGTGAAGCAAACTTATAGTCGACTCTCCAACTTTGAAAAAGAAATGAAGGTAATACATGCAGAGCTGATCAGACAAACAAAAATGAAGCACCAGGAATTGCTATAAATAATTAGTAACAAAGACACAATAACAAGCATTCAAATGAAAGAGATTGAAATTCAGAAGTTGAAGGCTCAAGTTAATGAGTTAGAAAGAGATTTGAGCACAAAGAAGGATTCCCAGCCACAGTCTTCACCAAGGCTGTTTTCTCCAAATCCAACTAGATTCTTATACAACCCATTTCCTATGCCAAGCTACCCAAGTCAACCCTTGTTTCCTAATGTTTCCTCTTCCTTCAATATCTTGCCAGAATTTTAAGGATTTAATGCACCCTGTCCTTCCACTGGGACCACAAGAAAAGAAGGAAAAACAACCCACTTTCCTCAGCTAGAAATGCCTAAGAAACCATCTTCAGAAAAAATACAACTTTCATCCTCCTTAACTAAATTAATTGATGCAGATAAACCTTCAGTGATGATGATGAACCTAATTTCCTCATTTTTAGAAAAATGTACAGTTAATGCAATGCCTAGTTTCAGAATTGATTCTATAGTAGATGATTTTTCAACAGTTAATTTATTTGATACAACTACAATAAATTCCTCTAAAGATGAAAGAGATATTCCATTTCACTTGTTGGCTGATACACAGACATTAAGAGCCAGAAGTCCACCTCCTCCACATATAGAAGAACCAACTGATCCCATAGAAAATATGAGTGATTCAGAAACTCAGCTTGGTAATGGTCGTCCGAAGTCATCTACTACTGGAGGCTATTTTACTCTAAATGATATTCCTCTTTCATAATATAGGAATAGATTATTAGAGTTCATAGCTTGGATCATTAGCCAAATGCTTCTTCCAGGAGCTGAATTAAGAAATGTGCATGAGACATTCCTTGCCAGGATGGTCGGAAAGCTTTCAAATTAGTACACTGCACTCAATGTTTATTCAAAAGCTCAATAAGTTGGAGTACAATTAGTTAAAGAATTTTTAAGACTCTTGCATTATGAGTTCTTGAGAAAATGGGATGATGATTTGGAGATCGCCAATACGGAGTTTTATCAGATGAAATGCTACTCTTTGAAAAAGAAAGATCTGGATAAACATTTTTAGAATATGTCCACCAAGTTTTATCAATTAGGAGGAACTGCAAATCCAAATTTGAAGCAAGCCTTTGTGGCTTCCATTTTTGAAATTTTATCTACCAGGATGTTCACTATTCTCCAAGAGGTGAATCAGAAGGTTGGAGATGTTCCCTTAGGACATCTATACCAAGTTATGATTTAGGCTCATTCTAAGCTCTGTGAGCAGAGAAAAATTATTAAATTATACCTGGGAAGTAAGAAAAATCCTTTGGGAAAGTTGTCTTGTGAAAGGCTTGATTTGCATATCAAATACAAAGACTCAGAAAAATGTGAATGTTCAGGCTTGAAGAAAAAGCACCACTTCTACAAGCTGAAAAGGATGAAAAAGAAGGGAAAAATGAAGAAGTGGAAGTATTAAAAGAAAAGAAAGTACAGAGGAAAGAAAAGAATAGATAGATGCTACATTTGTGGAAAAAAAAGACAGTTTGCAAAAAAATTGTCATTCAAAAACAAAACAAGGCAAAAAAAATGATTCAACACATCCAACATGTCACAGTAGTTGATTTGGAGAATGCTGATATTGAGTCACTCTTTTTTGAAGAAGATGAAGCTTCCTTAGGTAGCATCTTTATAGTTTGTTATGACATAGACTCAGAAGCATCTGATTCTGATGATGAAGCAATGCCCTTTTCTCAATAATTTTCTATTGACAATGCTATAGCATTAACTTATGATGACCACCCCGTTCTATTAGTCCTTATCCAAATTTATCCAACTAATTACTCCAAACCTATAAGACTCATAGCCCTTATAAACATTGGAGCCAGAACCACTATTCTTAATCCAAAAGCTCTTCCAAGAGAACATTGGAAGGAGCACTCTGAATATTTTTATGCTGCTAATGGAGAGCTTTTTGAAACCACCTATAAAACCAGACAACCTATAAAAATCCAATTCTTTTCAGGATGTCATGCATGGACAAATGTTCTAGGATCACCTTTACTTGGTAAAGATATTATTCTCGGATTTGATATCTGGAAGGCTAAAAATTTAAGAATCTTTCTGGATGGAATCAAATTTAAGAAATATTTTTAACCTTTCACCATGAAACCTTCAGTTCTCACTATAGACCAAACATTATCCCCAATAGACTTTAACCTATCCATGAGTTTTTATTACAATAATGCAATGCAGATTCACACATTCAATTCTTAAAGAAGTGTTCTTCTCCTCTATAGAAGAATCCTGAGTTTTTTTTTTATCTTGTTGCCTTTTAAATAAAATGAAGATGTAAATCCTACCAAGGCAACTCATTCGAGAATGACTCTTACAGATTTGAAAATGGTTATTGAAGAATGCATGGAATTGAAAAGCCAAGGTTTGATTGAACCAACAAAGTTAGAATAGGCTTGTCAAGCATTCTATGTGAACAAGCGCTCTGAGCAGGCTAGAAGAAAAAAGAGATTGGTGATTGATTATCAGCCCTTAAATTTCTTTTTAAAGGATGATAAATTTTCTCTACCTAAGATCTCTTCATTATTTACATTCTTGGCAGGAGTAAAAATCCTTTCAAAATTTGATTTAAAGGCAGGATTTTGGCAGCTTGGAATTAAATAAGAAGATAGATACAAAATAGGATTTTGTATTCCAAACCATCATTACCAGTGGACTGTAATGCCATTTGGATTGAATGTGGCTCCCTCACTTTTCCAAATGGCCATGATCAAAATTTATGAACTTATACTATATAGTGCTTTGGTGTACATTGATGATATTCTGCTCTTCTCTCCAAATGAAAACAACCATGAAACTCTTCTTCGACAATTTTTGAATCTTACAAAGCAGTATGGAGTCATGTTGTCTCCCATAAAAATGCAAATTAAAAAAGAAGAAATCGAGTTTCTTGGAATGCAGTTTAGAGATGGAAGCTACCAACCTGGTCCTCATATTGCTTCTGAATTGCACAAATTTCCTAATGATAATTTGTCCATTAAAGAAATCAGGAAATTTCTTGGAATTCTCAATTATCTCAGAGATTTCATTCCACACTTAACAAAAAAGACAACGCCATTAAGAGCACTCTTGAAGAAAAATCCTTCACCATGGTCAGAAGAATAAACTAAAGCAATGGTTCAACATAAGAAAGACTCTCAGAATCTTCCAGTTTTTCAAATTCCATCAAAAGGAAAGTAGATCCTCTAGACAGAAGCGAGTGATCAATTTTAGGGAGCAATTCTTCTTGAAGAAGATGGCCATAAGAAGAGGAGAATTTGTGCTCATGCCAGTGGAAAATTTACTAAGGGTGAATGTCATTATCATTCAACCTTCAAAGAAATTTTGGTAGTAAAATATGAAATAAAGAAGTTTGAATTCCATCTAGTGGGACATCATTCCCTAAGATGCTTGAATTTAGGGGAAAGACTCTCCTACATCCACAACTTTTACGATGGAAAGACTGGTTTAGTAAGTATGATTTTGAAGTGGAATACATCAAAGGTGAAGATAATCTCATTTCTGATCTTTTGAGTAGACCATCAATCTCTTGCGCTACGAAAAATTCCTTCCATATAAAAATCCTTCCTATGATCTTTATGTTCCAGTCAGCAAATAATTTCCTTTCAGAAGGAATCCCTTCAGAACTCTCAGCACAAATTTCCCTTACAACCCTTACCAAAATAGCCTCATAACAAATCTTCAAATACCAATCTCTTCTGATAAGAAACCATGGATCAATTTTCTTTGAAAAACTTAAGTTTCATCCTAAGTACCTAATTATTTGTATCTTCAGTTTCCTTGATCAGAGTCCTAATGAAGAATTTTATTGGCCAAAAGAGTTACTAGTTCTATTTTGGTACTTATGCCATTTGCATTGGATAGCCTTTAACTTACAGCCATTAAAACTTACAAGGTATCTTCGACTGGTAGAAGGAAAATAAAGATAAAATCCTCATCTCGTAGCCTTTTTAAGATGGTTCTAAGAACTTCGAAGGTGGAAGTCATAGCTAACGAATGAAGCTTAAACTCAACAAGTTTCCTCAGTAGAAGATTGTCATTCCATAATAATCTTTCACATGTCATTTTTGAAGATTAGAGATGAATTTATAACTGTTCCTTGCTTCAATATTTATGGGACATTCAAGTTTTCAATGATTCATCATATAATCTCCGATGTTGATAATTCATCCCCTTGGAGAGAATTTCAAAGATTCATGTTTTAAAGATGCACCATGGGAAACATATCCGTCTGAGTATGGACAAAGCCTCTTTGCTGATAAAATTTTTTGGATGAAATCTCAAAATTCAGGTGCAAGTTCAAGCTCAACACGAGGTCCAGTCCAAGATCGTGATATAACAAATTAAGACTTTATAGAACCATGGGAATTTACTAACCCTAGTAGACCTTAAGCATGATACTCCTAGGATCCTGACTTAGACAACAGTTACAACGGAGATGAAAGGAATCTGTCACCAAGTCACGAGCCCATAATAAAGTAGACTAGTCATAGTCTTCTTTAATTAATGGTCTATCATGATCAATAGAGTCTTTAAATAAAGCAATGAATTATTGTACTATTTCATATGGTTTTCTTTTTATCATGTCTGCCAGGACCATTGTAGGTTCCACTTGGTCATGTTTGTAAATAAAGGTAAACAAGTGTCATGTTTCTAGTCAGCT
>CATIWM010169561.1:0-12612 GCA_949671775.1 Mallotus repandus
CTCTCTTTACAGCTGGACGGTCCTGATTTAATTTGTCTTCCACCACTCTTTTCCTTTCCCTCCAAAACTCCTCTCCACCCCTTACGTGGCATGTACTGTCATGCCCACATCATCACTTCCATTAGCCCAAGTCCTTCTACCAAATTACCCTGCTACCCTTACCACTTTCAATGTCAAAAATAGTTCTATATTCATGGCAATGAGACAGTAGATTAGTGCAATTGTTCATCAACTACTTGAAATTTTATTTAATACAAATTTATTTATATCTGTATATTAAATATTTTAAAATTTATTTAATAAACTAGTCAAATTTAAATTATATAAAATTTATGAAAAAATTTGAGTAAAAATCCATAAAACAACTCGTATTAATATAATATAAAATATATAATACATGAATTTTTATTCAAAAAAACTTGAATCATAATTTTTATTAAATATATTAATTTATTTTTAAATTTTTAGTGACTAATTTTAATTTATAATTTGAATGCATTCTATAGTTATTTTAATTTCTATAAAATAAAATATACTTTGTTGATAACAACCATTGGATGATATAATATACTCATCCAATGGTTATTGAAATAAGTTATTCCAAATTAAAGTAACTATAGAATTTTTTTTATAATTTATATTTTTAAAAAAAAATTAATTTTGTTTAGCCTCACTAAAATTTATGAGCAACTTACGAATATTAAATAGCATAACAAATTTAAATTCATTATAAATAATTGAAGTTGGAACTAGCTAAAGTCCGGTTTATCTATGCCTGTGAAGAGCGAATTACTTTTCCAGATGGACACACACGTAAAAAAAGTAGCCGGCTAGCAGTAGCAGCTGCCAGAAACGTGGCCTCCTAGTACTGGTCACATCTGCAGAAAATCCCATCAGCGCGAGCAAGAGATAAATCAGAAAATTAGTGCTAATGATAAGGGTATTTTCGTCCAACATGAAAGTTTAAAAAAATGAAAGGAAAATAGTCTTAGATTTTCTGAAAAGGCCACCCATTTAATTTTTTTTTTTTTAAATCTATAGTATGATTGATAAGAATAATTGAAACATCATTATACTCTTTAGCTCTTTGACCAAAAACTCCATCATAACATTTTTACAAATGAACATTTATCTAGTAATTTAAAGATCACCATTTTCATTTCATTGTTTTTACACATTTAGCTTTGGAGTTTTTGAGATGGAAATGATTTGATATTTTAGATTATAATGTTGATCAATATAACCTAAAATGAAAATTCAAAAAAAAAAAAAAAATATATATATATATATATATATATTACTTAATTTAGTAAAATGATCAAAATTTTGTTTTTAGACAATGATAAAAGAGACAGTCTAGAATGATAATTTTGGAGAATAAATAATTTGTAAACTTGATCAAATTAAAATTTTTAGCTAATAATGCTTAACTAAGAAATTAATCTATATTAATTAGGTAACAACTATAAAATTATGAGGCTAGATAATAATTTACTCAATAATAAATTAATTTAATAAAAAATTCATTTGCGAACTAGCTCACAAATCTTTTTACAAGTGAACCCATCTACAACTTCAATAATAAATTTTGTGGGCTTATTTTCAAATTAGTTTAAGAGTCTTTTACTAATTTATTATGAATTTAAAAAAATTAATTCACCGAAAGTCTCAAAATAAAAATTTAGATTAGACAGTTAAACATCAAATAAACTCAAATAATTTTTTTTTAAAATCAATTCTGAATAGCTCGTAAATTATTTGTTTACACACCAAATTACATTAGTTCTTTTATTTTTAATAATTAGACTTATTGTAATTAATAATCATATAAAAATATGAACCAAATTTTAAAATCGAGTCCAAAATTCTAATAATAATTTCATTGATAAACAAAAATAATCTTTATATGAATATTAATTACTAACAAAATCCCTCTTCTTATACCACTATCTCCAATCCCGTCCGTTCATTTTTCTTTTATAATCAACGCATAGGAACTAACGAAAAAATAAAAGGTGGGGTCTTCTGCCACTAATCTCTCTAATAAAAGATATAAAATCAGAGAGATTATCTTATATATAGCGATCTTAATATAATCTAATGGTGGTCTTATCTATGGTTGCTGTACATCCGACGCAGAGGATCGAGGCCGTTTAGCCGGTGGCTGATCTTCCGCTTGGCTAACAGATGAAGGATTCCCGGAACGCGTGTCACAGCTTCTACAAGCAGCAGCGTCGAGCACACCCACTGGACTAGGCGGCGCTGCTAGCGGCTCAGCCGTTGTATCTTTCAGCCTAGATGATGGACACGTGTCGATTAGATACTCCTGCATTAGTTGATGACAGCTTCTCACCATTTCCTTTCAGAAAAAAAATAAAGCAGCCAATTTTTATTACACAGATTTCGATAACTTCTCGTAAAAAAGCACATATTTACAATGTGACCCCCAAGAAAACATATATTTATAAAATTAACCCCTAAAGAATTTCAAATTTTTCATATTTACCCACTTTATTTACTCTTCTGTGAAATAGCTCTCCGTCCTCCGCCGCCTGTATTTCACCGGAACCTGCTGAGCAAAGTACCGCCGCCGCTGCAATTGTTGACGGCGAAAAACCCAAAAAATCAATCACTACACAAAGAAGATAACATTGATCAGACACTTGAAAAACCCGAAATGCAAGTACGGGTGAGGGCAAACGGGTCGTAAAATCCGAATTTACCACGGGTTGTGTTGAGAATAAGATCGGAAGAAGCCTTGAAAACCCGATTGAAGTGATCGGGTATAGCTGCTTTAGAAATGAAATAATCGAGGAAATCAAAAGGGGTAACAGAGCTTAATCTCCAATCAAGATTAGAGATAACATGGAGCTCCATTCTTTGAATGGTTTTGGGTTCAAATACGTATTCGGGTTCAAGTACTTGAATGTCCAATAGTAATGGCACGTGTATCTCTTCCATTTTTGCCGCTAAAGACAAACACGCCACTGATAAAAGCTGTAACGGCCACCCATCTCTCTGTCGCCAAAACTAAATCAATACATAACGCAGAAAAAAATAATAATAAAAAGAATTGACGGCGTGAGTTGTCACCGGAAGTGAATGAGAAGAAAGGAACCGGTCGAAGTAGTTGACGGAGAGTAACGCCGTTACTGGTTTGAAACGATAAGCTGCACACACCTGCATTACATTCAATCAGCACCAGCATCTTTAGATACATGTAAGTCTTTATATATACATATGTATGTGGATAGAAGCAGACCTTGACGATCCAGTTGATGGAGTCTTGACGAGCGGTGACGTCGACGGAGTGGTGGCGGAGGCGAATGAGATAATCAGAGAAAGAAGAAAAGTAAGGTTCCGAGTCGATGAGCTTGTTCAGAGCAGTTTCATCTAACGGCGGAAATAGAAAGTGATGAAGGGAGGAGATCGAGGTATCAGGTTCAGATTGGACGAGTTCACCAGCGTCTTCGTCGCAGTACAGGTTATTAACAGCTGAGGAAGCGGAATCGTGAGGTGAGCGAGACATAGCTGTGGAAGATAAAGGAAGAAGTTAACGGAAGAGGAACGGCATTGGTGAAGGGGGAGTAGTGGCGGCGGAGAATAAAGAGAGTGAGGGGAGGAGTGGTGGTGGTGGTGGTGGAGGAGGAGTGTGGTGTGAGAGTGGTGGTCATGGTTTTGTGGTAGAAGAGTATGATATGTTGTAGTGTTGGATTTATTATTATTATTATTATTTTTAATTGCGAGTATAATTTTGATTTTAGAGTGACGGTGAGAGGGATGGGGAAGGCTGTGAGGATTGTACACGTGGATATTATAGGGAGTTTTCTTTAATTCTTTTTGACCAATAGTAAATGAGTTTTTTTTTCAAGTACAAATATTGGTCCTTGATTTTTTTTTTTTTAGAGAGTTCATCATATTCTGATTAATGAATAGATTCTAGTAGAATCATTCTAAAAAAAAGATTCTAGTAGAATCATAATACAATAAAAAATTTTAACAATTAATTACTTTTTAATATATAATTGATATTTTTGATATTTAATAACTAAACTTCAATTATTTGAAATTCATCTCGGATAAATATTATAAAAGAGTAATTTTTTCAATATTAAAGGATTTAATTTGAGCTATTAATAAATGATAAAACTTTTTGTTCATATTTAGAGTTAATTTAAGGATTATACAAATGATAAATACTATTAATATTTTTAAATTAAATAATTATTTATAAATAGTTAATATTTGCCGAAAATTGGATAGTTTAGTGGCACTGCTTCCTTCAAGATATGTACAAGTATCTCTCCTCATTCAATTAAAAAAAATAAAAAAATAATTAATATTTTTTTACCATGATTAACCATTGATCACTCCTTAAAATTTAAAATCAATTTTTAATGAGATATCAATTGTTAATCTTAGATTTAAAAGTAACAATTACTTTTCCTTTAAATTCTCTTTGAAATATAAAAAAATTATTTGGTTTGTAAAAGATTAATTATTATTCATGATATTAAAGAGAAGTTGACCATTATGATTGAAGTTCATGGGTTTAATTTAGTGTGATATCATTCATTAATGCATTTTTATTGTAATGTGATGTTTAGAATTGAGTTTAAGCATCAATTAAATTGAGTATGCTCCTTGAGTGTACTTTTTATACATTATTGATGTGCAATGTGCACACGGCTGATTTTATAAACTAATAATGACAGATATTGTTTGAACAATTTTAATACATATGAATCATTATTTTTTTGGGGGGACATATAAATAATTATCTACATATACATTTATGTCACATAAATGTTCTGTGTAATTTGAGTAATTTATCTTATTATAATTTTTAAATTATTTTTATTAGTGTGGAGTTTTTTGTCTGTTGTTGTATGAATCATGATTTTTCATTATTAGTAATTAGTTAGTATGTTAGTAGGGAAAGGGATGTATATTCTACCATGGTGAACCATCTTATTTTTTTTCGTGAGTCTATCGATGAGATCTAATTTAAGATCCATATACAAAAATCTCAAGGCAGACAGATCTTGAAATGAAGATCTCAAGTTTTTTAGAAGAAAAGCTCTAATCATTCTAATTGCATCTCAAGTGTGAATGGAGGTCAAATAATCTAAATGTTAATGGGTTATATAAAAAAAAAATTACTTCCTTTTTAAATTCATAAAGCTAATTTCATAAATTACACCGACATAATTTCAACTCTTCAGTTGTTTATTTTAAGTGTATGTTTTCTACTTATGCTTATTTGGAATAATTAGAATTATTACAAGTAATGCAATAATGATTTGCTTTGTGTGTATAGAAACATTAGCCAATAAAGGGAATGTCAAAAGGGAGTACTTTGATACGTATAATTGCTTTTGTTTGCTTATTCAAGATAAAAGGGGAAAAAAAATGAAGTCATTAGTCATCTATGGACATAATCTAAGCACATGCGAGAGTATGACTTTGTTGATTTTGTTAAGTCCCTTGAATATAATATATAAGACAACACACAAAGAATAAAAGTAAAAAAGATTGGAATTAATTGATGTGTGTGGAGGAGGTGCTATTATTTTTTTTCCACATATAATAATTATAATGAATTTTTTGCATTAAAATTACACTCTCACCAATACAATCAAATGTACATAATATTATTCATTAGTTCTGGATTAGATGGCTGAAATTTAATATCGTTTAAGTTAAGGTTTCAGATTCGAGACCTAACGTATACAGAAATATTAATAGGGAGACTTGCAGCCCTTTGAAGTCTAATTCGAGCCGAATTCAGATTAATCGGATCTTATAAGATACCGGATATCAAATACATCAGATGAAAAAAAAAAAGTTACAAATTCAACTAAATAATATCACTCGCTTGACAATAATGAGATTTAAACTCATAGCGTAAGATCATATCATGTACTACCTATCCTTATAATATTTGTGCTTAAAATAAAAAGATGATTGAAGAGGAAATGTGGGCAACCTCTCCAATTTCAAACCAAGAAGAGAAAAATATGGAAATGTTTCTATATTCGATGAGGTATCAATGTTTATACATTATAAGAACATGAAAATTAATAGCATTTTGTTTGTTGTTGTTCTATATAAGGGTAAAGTTTTTTTTTTTGGGTCTAATGGTTCCAATGTCTGGAACTAGCTATTGCAACTTTTGTGCACCTATAAGCTGTCAAGCACCTTATGGGTATGCCATTTTCCACGAAATTAGATGTGTCCCTGACCCTATATGCTTCTGGATTTATGTTGAATGTACAATTATCCATGTCTGCATGCAATTTCATTAGGATGTTGTGTTTTGGTGTTAATACTGAAGAATTTATGTGTAGATATAACCATCTTAATTTATTGAGTATTATATGGTCAAACAATCACCTTGTAATGCAACTAGTAATTTTTTAATCTCGTTTTATTTTAATGTCTTATGGTTTTAATTTTTTATTATTATGAAATTCAATACTTATAATTACTTTATTCTCTATTATTTAAAAATTTAAAATTTATACAAATTGATAAAAGAGGAAATGACAAGTTCATTTATAACAGTTCTAGATGGTAATACTAAAAAATCTAACAAAATATTTCTTTCATATTTTCAGTTTAAAAAAAATGTTAATTATTGGAGACAATGACCCTACTGCAAAGTGCCAAAATCTATTTTTTAAATCTAACTTTTCATTATCGAAGGAAAGAATTATAATGTGTTGTAAATTAGTAGTATCTGAAATTATATATACTATCAAGTTGTTTCTCATAAGTAATTCAAATGATGTATAAATATTCAAATATAAAAAATATTATTTGAACCCGTCTTTTTTTTATTTCCCTTTATGATAAAGAATTAACCGTTTCAACCTGTAGTTAAATATAGAATTTTATATAGTGCTGAGTTAAAAAAAATAAAAATTTTTATTAATAAAACATTTAAAGCATAAAATATTTTTCTAAATTATCTTTCTTTGTACAATCTCGTTAGTGAAGTAGAGATCTAATGGTATTTTTTTTTTAAAAACATCACGAGGTACAAGGTTTAAATTCTATTACTGTTGATTTGTAAAATCAATTTTCACCTAATTACTATCATCTGTTGTGCAATTTACTTATGCATAGATCGTATGATCATCCATTAATAAAAAAATATTGTATTATCTCCTGCTGTGTGGTAACTCATTCATCCCGTTCAAAATTTAACCGAATATAGTAGTTTCCAACATGTCAACGTGTGCCAAATTAGAGAAAGAGGTGAATACCAAAGATGCATCCTAAAGTTTGAAGATGAATAGAATGGATTTAGCTATAATTAACTCTGTTACTTGATGTGTGTAGTTTTGGCTATTTCGTATTTGTGCAGCAATAATTTACGTGTTTTCAATGCACCACCACCAACATCATATAATTAATTATTGAAAATGCAGGAACTGGCCTCCTAACTGGTCACAGGTTTCATCAAAAGTAATTTCCAGGAAGCAGCCAAAACCTCACTCAAATCCAATTTTCTGCCTTTGATTATTAAGTGGGTCAAGCTGTAATTGGCCTATTTTGCATGCTCAAAATTTTGCTCAGAATAGTCATACAGCTTTGCTTCTTGATGTTAATGAATGTGTCACAATACCCATCTTGCAATTTTGGCAGTTTTCTTATTTAGTGGTTGCATGCCAAAAACCAGATCATTTTGTTGGGTAATAGTACAAGATTTATCCGCTTTTAGTTTTGATATGTCAAAGTAACTTGATAAAAGACAACAATATGATAATGATATGACCTTGATTTTATTTATTTATCTTTTTTATTCTAATTTAAGGTTAATGTATATAATTATAATCTTTTTAAAGGTTATTCTTTTATTTAAATGAAAATATAAAATTGTAAACACGTCTAAAATATATATATAAATTAAAGTTTATTCAACATTATATTTTGAGACTCATTTAATAAATTAGTCGAATTTAAATTACACAAACTCAATTAAAATTTAAATTGAATAAAAATTTATAAATTAATTCGTAATTTTAATAAATTAATAATTTTTTATTAAATGTATAATTAGGGATTTCTTTTTTATTGTTCAAAAAAATTAGGGAAATCTTTTTGGGCCATGAGACTTTGATTAATTCAACTTTTCTATTATTGTTCTTCTTACTATAGTGCTTGTGGGCTTCAGCTCATACATTCACCGGTACTCAATAAATATCCTTCAAAAAAAAAATTCATAAAAATCCAAAAAATCTAAAAACTATCTAAAAGTTGTCCATCCAAAAGCACTATCAGAAAGCAGTTGTAAAAAGTAATTAAGCTTTCTATTGTCAAAATCATTTTAAAAGTCTCATCCAGCTTCAGTATTGGCTATGCATGGAGCAATTGAATGTTACAAATTATTCAAAGATGGAGATCTACTGTCAGAATTACAAAAAGTGAAAATCCCATATTCCATGATAACCAAAAAAAAAAAAAAAAAAAATTCCCCATGTTCCTTTATGGGATGAATTAAAGTACAAATAATTGAAGTTTCAACTGCTACACAATCAAAGTGCACATGCCATAACTCAGAACTTTCTTCCACAGGCACAGGATTATATATTCTGACATTGAAAAATGTAAGATATAGAATAATGGGTTAAAAGGCAAAACAGATAATCAGAAATTCCTTTGTAAATGTAATGGAGAATTGACAAACTCTTCCTGCTTAGAAATTCAACATGGATTTTGGCTACCTAATTCTTACCTTCTGTTTTTCTTGTTAGAAGTAATATTAAAAAGAGTCTTGACTTTGTAAGAAAATATCTTCTGCTTTTGTTTTATATAAATAGAACTTTTTCCATTGAAGCCAGCAAATTGCCAGAGAAAAAAAAAAAGAAAGAAAAAGAAGGCATGGAAATTTTAAGGTCAGAGCTAACCCTATTAGTACTTTTTCAATTTACCTATTTTTTAATATCTTTTCGTGTAAAAATGTTAAAAATAGACTAGAAAATTCGTAACTATATCCAGATATAAAATTAAAAAAAAATTATTTTTAAAAGAGTAGAATTATTTTCTTTTTTGTTCGCAAGAGAAAAATCTCTACATTTTCTTGTTGGTTTTGTATGGTTAGGTGGATCATTTTCAACAAAGTGCTCAGCTGTTAATTCATATGCACAACATATATATATATATATGTAGTAAAAAATTAATTCGTTCTGTTAATACAATTTAATGGATTTTTTCGGCTTTGAAAATTTGCAAACCAAACCGAACAGAATTTATCGATTTTAAATTTGACTTTTGACTCAGTTGAGTTTTTGCTCATCCCCATCTATCTTATATAGCAATCAAAAGTTTAATTAGCCAATTTGGTATGTATCCCTAGCCTAATTAACTATATGCTATACGATCATAAATGGCAGAATTGCAAGATGTCATCCCCCCACTAAGTCCCCGTGATTATATATAGGAAATGATAAATAGTGATGTAGCATAAAAAAAAAATATATTATTTATGGTGCAAAATAAATCCTATAAAATTCAATTTCATGTTTAATACCTCACAGGTAAATTTTTATTTAATTATATTTTAATTTTCTAAATAAAAGGTTACTTGCAGAATAAAAATGTCCAAGTCAAGAAGGAAAAAGAGTTTCTTATTAGGAAGAGTCTCGGACCATGGTGAAAAACCTCTTAAATAAGAACAAGTCCTACATAGAAGATGAATCATATTCCTCTCAGGTTTGAGCACTATACCCTCTATAAATATTCCTCACTTCTCCCTTAACTATTCAAATTATTCCTTTAGATTATTGTTCTCTCTCTATATTCTCTCTTTAATTTTTATCTGACTTAAGCATCTGAGGGTTTATGGGGAAAACCCCACATCTCACCTTACTTCTTTGTTGATCGCTTGACCGCAAGACTTGGAGGTTCCGGAATTAAGTTATCAAGTGGCGCCGTCTGTGGGAACACCTCTTTAGTCAAAAGCCATCATCATTCACCGAGTTAAAATAAAGTTCACACCATGACGTCCAGCCCACCAACCACGGATACTCAGATCAATCCCCCAGAATCAGCCGTAGATGCTCTTATAACCCCATAAGCCCATGTACCTCCTATTAACCTATCTGCTACTATCTTACCTATTGATCCAATTCTCATTTATCATGTAAGGTTGTCATCTCAAATCCCTCTTAATACACACTTGTCATCCAGAGTCACCCATCATCCAGAGTCACCTAAGGTTGGGTGACCCCAGGCACGAGCTTTCCCTACTATGCTTCTCTAAATCATACCAGCCAACCCATTCCTTCAGTGCCCTTCCTAAGTCTTTCAGGAACCCCCATCACAAACACACCAGACCTAAACACAGTAACCCAGATATTCAACTTGCCTTCGATGAATAAAGAGGCGATGATCCAGAGCTTTCAAACTCAGATGGCTCTCATGCAACAACAATTAAATGCTCTTATCCAAAGTAGTAGCCCCGGAGTGGATAATATAGAAAATAATGTAAACTTGCCACCCATAGTTACCCAGAGTGCTCATGGACGGGATAAAGAAGCCCGGAAAGATTCGGAGGGGGAGTCTAGCACAAGCCACCCAGCGTTGGATGATTCCCAGATAACCCAGAAAGTGGAACAAGTAATCCAAAAAGCCTGGACAAGACCAAGGAAGGAAGATGAGTGCATGCTGGAAGGAACAACACTTTTTGTGAGCAAAATCAATAAGACAAAGATCCCATCCAAATTCAAATTACCTTAATTGGAACAGTATGATGGCACCGCAGATCCAGTCAATCACGTGTCATCATTCAGAATAAAAATGATGCTTCAGAATGTTAATGATGGGATTATATATCGAGTCGTCTTTAGTACACTCACCAAAATTGCCCAGAGGTGGTTTCACCAACTTCTGAAGAACTCTATTTCGTCTTTTGAAGAGTTAGTTGATAAGTTCAGAATGTGATTTATCACTAATATTCCTCCTGCCAAAAGCATAAATGATCTCCGAATATGTAAGCAGGAAATTAATGAATCATTATGAAGCTATTTGGATAGATTAAATAAGGTGGCTATGCAAATTGAGAACTTAAGTGATGAGGTGGCCATTGAGGCACTAAAAAATAGAACCCGATTGGGAAAGCTCAAAGACAAGATCTTGACAAAAGAGTCACGCACCTTTTCAGAGGTTATGTCCATGGCTACCAAGCTAATCAAGATGGATGATGACAGAAGGTTGTGAAGAGATGATGAAAAGCCTCTTTTCAAAAAGAATGAGAGAACTGATCAAAGAAGGTATCCAGCTCCCTAAAACAATTTTAGGAACCCAGCGAAAGGATTCATAAGAGAAATTGAGGGATTTATGCCCCTAAATGCTTCAGGTCAAGAATTCTCATGTGGATTAGAGAAAACGGAGTAGGCATAACTTCAGCCAGGAAGCTAACCCCTCCAAAGAGAGGAGCACCGAATGGAAACAAGTACTATCAATATCATCAAGGTTTGAGACATGAAACAGATGCATGTCGAGATCTTGCACGATCAATTGAATAATTAATAAAAAATGGGAAGCTCAGGAGATTCATAAGAATTCGAGATCCGAGTGATCGAGCCGAGGATTCCCCAGATGCCAAGAAAGCTCATAATGAAGTAACCATGGTTATTAACATGATCGTTGGAGGCGAAACACCAGCCGAGAAAAGGAAGAAAAGACCACAGAGGGAAGAATACCAAGTACCTAAACAAAGGCCGACCATCACATTTGGATATGATGATGGGGAACATGTCAAACATCTCCATAACGATGCCCTGGTTGTGAGTGCGTACATCCAAAATTATCTGGTAAAAAGACTTCTGATAGATGAGGGTAGCGCTGTCAATGCACTTTCATGGAACACCTACAAGGCCATGGGAGGTTCAATCACTGATTTAAAAGCAATCAAAAATTCAATCACCAGCTTTTATGGAGGAACAACCTAGCCAATGGGAGTGGTGGAACTAGAAATAGAATTCAAAAATCAGGACAACGGGGATATAAAAGCGACCAAATCTTTGTTCAATGTGGTAGATCTCCCACTTACCTATAACGATATCATTGAACGATCTATTCTGTATTAGATTGACACTGCCACAAGCATTAGGCGACTAACTATGAAAATCCCCCTAAAAGACCGAGTGATCACCATACACAGAAATCAGTCAATGGCCAAACAATGCTATTAAATGGCAGTAAAGTCATGAATGGAAGCATTCCCTTTGGAAATATTAGAGGCAAAAAAGTAGGGAGCAAACCGAGAACCCGTTGATCAGGTCCAGACTTTACAGATAGCTAAAGGAAAAATAGTCAGAATTGGTGGTGAACTTGATGAGAACATATCAGTAAAGAAAACAATAAGGTTCTGCACGAGCATTCAAACAACTTCGCCTCATAAGCATCCGAGATTATGGGAGTTGATCCTTGAATCATTTCTTATAGCCTGAAAATTAACTCGGGAGCCAAACCCGTAGTTCAGAAAAAGAGGAAGTTCACCTACGAGAGACAGAAGGTAACCGCTAAAAAAACCAAGAAGTTATTAGATGCCGGATTTATCAGAGAAGTTAAATATCCAGAGTGGGTAGCTAATATGGTACT
>CATIWM010169576.1:0-17832 GCA_949671775.1 Mallotus repandus
TGTAATGCTGCATTTGCTGTTCCCTTTAATGAAGTTCTCATTCGCTTAACAGCTGATCTTTCCAAGGGCTTTAAAGAGGCAGATAATGTTTCTCCCACAGAATCACCATTAGGAGAAAAAGATATTTGAGGTCTATGATGCTGAAATAACCTTGAAGTTCTGCCTAGATTTTCCTTATCATCATATTGGATCTGATTTCCTTTTATCTCCTGCATCCTTGGACTCGCCGTAGATTCAACGGGCACAAGCTTTCCATCCACCTGATTTGTGAAAACAAATGTGACCTGCAGTGGTATAAAAGCCATTTATGCACCTTGTAACTAGTCAATATAATACAGTGTGAAACAGGTGTAATGCAGTTTAAAACATGAATGGTTGCGGATCATGGTGGTTTATTTCTTCTAACTTTTAAGTTGAGGAACTTTATCAAGCAAAAGATGGAGAAAATAATTGCCGCGGAGTTTTTTATCACTTTATTTTTCCATGAAGAAAAAATCAAACGAAGTATAGAATTGAAATATTTGCACCTCATCACCAGCTGAAGCTTGAAGTATTGCATCTGGTACTGATTTTGGGTAAAAATGATGTCCCCAGCTTCCCAAATCCTCTTCCATTGGAGTGCCCACCTGAAAATCGAAATAGATGAACAAATCAGAAACTTGAATAATCAACAGCATATCTTGTGGCTAGTTGGTGATTCACCTGCCTCTCTGAGCTCTTTAATTCATTCAGGATTCCAGCAATTTTTGCAAATCCACCTATATCAGACCACTCTTCATCCGACTGACATATTCTATTCTCTGATCCATCTTTGTTGATTATGCTCTCAAGGCCATCATTATGAAATACGCAACGAGCACAGTTCATCTTTTCATGTATTTCAGACCTAGGGAGATAATAGTAAGCTAAAAATTAATAAATGAAGTTGGAGAATGAGGATATAAATCCCTGTTAACTGGTGTATAGAAATTAAATATGCATCTAGGAACATTTTAATCCACTCTTCAGAAAATGACAACATAAAAGGGACGCATAATGCTCTATCGTGGCAGTAATGATTCCAATGATTCATGATCAGTGCTTTCTCTGCAACTACGTAGAGTTGAAGTTCATGCTTCTTTTAGGCGAAGCAGACAGTAAAACATACTAATCGTTGTTTGAAATGATAGACGTTGACACTTGGGAAGAAACTTACAAGTTACAATAATTCTTAACACCTTCTTTCAAAGATAATAAGTACTTTTTCAGTGGCACAGCCCTTACTCAATATGAAAGTCCACCTTAGATAAGGTTTGATCTACCTCAGATGACAATATGATCTTTCCTTTTTATCTTTTCTGTTTCTGGCCTAGTCCTAATATAGAGTTACATAAGCCCCATAATAGAACTGAATTTATGACATGGTCAGCAGACACATGCTTCTCTCACGTAAATTTTATGAAAACTATGCTTCAGAATACGTAATTTTGACAGTTTTTTTATGCTTAACTGTTTCTTTCTCACAATGATTTTACCATGAAACTGACATTTGTAAAAGTTTTGCTATGAGTGAAAAAGTGAAAAAGTATAATCACGACGACATTTGCAGCTTAAGGAGAATACGCCACCTTATATCCCCATGAAATGTAAACAAATCCCGTAGATCTTCAGTCGAAAGAAAATTCCCCTGCATTTCCATAAGATTAATACAACAGATGTAGGAGAAAATCCCAATCACGTGATATAAAGATAGGAAAAAGAAAAAACACCTGTGTTATAATACTATCATTTTGCTCATGTTGAATAACTTTCTGAAGCCCTTCTTTTGACATTTGGCGCTGATAGACCTACAAAAGTTACTGGGGCTTATCAACTAACATAATTATACATGTTGAAAGCACAAATGGAATCTAGCAACTGCATCTACTCAGTTGCTGGACATCAACCTTTTCTTCAATTGTTCCAGTACTCAGAAATCTGTATATGTATACTCTCTTTTTCTGTCCATCTCTCCAAACTCTTGCAGCAGCCTAATTACAGAAAGGCATATTCAAGTAATCAGAACTAAATGGAGATCAGAATGCATCCTAAACTCACATAAAATTGAGCCATTCAAGGCACTTGCCTGTTTGTCATTGGCAGGATTCCAGTCAGGATCAAACAAGACAAGTCGATTACCGCCTATTAGATTAAGTCCGCAACCACCAGCCTTGCTGCTCAAGAGAAACACAAACTCATCCTGCAGTATGTGGAGTTCCAATGGTTTAAATCAGTAATTGAGCATATTACTGCCCTATCTCCCCTTAATGCATAAAACTGATGTAATTTGCAAACTTTTGACAAACAAAAGTGTTAACACCTTGGTTTGATCATTGAAGCGATTAACTAGCTTTTGTCTTTTTCCAATTGATGTGGCTCCATCAAGCCTTAAGTGTGGATATCTTCTTTCTCGGCACAATTGAGCAAAAAGATCGAGAGTCTGATAAACAAGCGCCGTTTCATAGTATGAGGAAACAAAAGCCAGAGCTCATTCCTTTGAGACTAAATGCTGAATGGAATATTTTTAGTTGAAAAAGTTTCTGAACAATAAACAGACTCATGCCTACAAAGCTTAAGCAAATTTAACAAGATAAAAAATTATGCTTCGATCAAGGAGGTAGACTTGTTATACTATCATGCATATTTTAGTTTTTGAACAAAAATTTTCAAGTAGCACTAACTTTAATATCGAAAGAAAATTGTAATGTCCACAATTGGTTCTTCTGTAATCAGTTCCTCATCCCCACATCAAGCTTATAAAGTGACAACTGAGATTTTGCCTCTTTAGCTCTAAGGCTCACAAAACAACAAATGTTTAACAGCATTTTACTAGGTTTTATCTAGAGTAGCATTCCATCTCCATATCATAAACAAAAAAGAAACAAAAGAGTAGAATGCAAATAAAACACTGATCAATAAATTTACTTCTGAGCAACATTGACTACCAAGAATCACCGTGTATAAATACCTGAGTATAGTTTGAGACAAGAACAATTCGATCATCAGTTCTCTGACGTAAATGAGCCAGCAATCGGGCCAAAACATGCATTTTACCTGAAAGTTCAACCCATGCCCCATCACCACCAGTCCATGTACCAGATCTAGAAATAAAGATGAAATAGAAAGCAAATAAGTAAGCAAATGAATAAAGAAAGAAAGAAAGAAAGAAAGAAGAAAAAAGGACTCCTTGAAAATTTGAACTCAGAACAGAAATGAATGACATTGTAAAACATAAATTGAATGCTTACCTCCCAGAGAACATCCCTGGAGGGAAAAAGCGCAAGCAGTTCTCAAACCCTGAAGTTCCTGGATTTCCACTTTTTATTGTATCATATATGAGCTGTAGGTAATTTATCTTATGAGAATAAATTCTGACCTCATGCACAAATTAGTCATTACTTTAGCTAATACAACCACAGAAGTTAATGTTGGCAAAACCATCATAGAAAAGAGCAATCTAGGTTAGAACGATATCCCAAGATAATTCTTGTAAGCATTTATACCTTTGGATGGTTGCAGAGCTTCTTAAGAGCTGTAATATAAGCCAAAATCTTTGATTGCTTTGCTTCTTCAGTAATTGCTCGTTTTACCTGTGTAATTGTGTAATGGCACAACAAATGGTTGGTTCCACTCATAAAGCACCAAATTCCTATATGCAATTAAAAATATGTTACCTCAATTAGAAGGAAAACTCACATTTTTGGAATGTATGAAATGGTTGTATAGCTCCGATTGGAGAGGAGTCAATTTGCAGCAAACAACTTCAACAATCTGCAAGGGAGGTATGAATTATAATACTGATATTTAATTTTAATCACAAGGTTATATATGCAACACGAACAAAAAGAGAAAGCAATCTAAATGACTAGCACCTATACCAGTAAACCATTTACAAAAAAAATAAAGCCAAAACACCAAGTTTGGGAACAATATGACTGACCATGAAAAACACAAATACAGCTTAAATAGAAGACACAAAGCTCATCATTGTCCAGAAATTAAGCCATAATGATCAAGATATTATGTTGAAGTACATACCTTTGGTGGGAGGTGATTTGATAGCAGTGCATTAGTCCTCCTCAAGATGAACTGCAACACAGTTTTAAGCTAGGTGTGAGAAACTGTAGAAGCAATTCCTTAACCAATCTAGAAATCTTGTTCTGAATGGTGCAAATATTACTAATCAAATATCAGGCGTTACAACTAGAAAATACCAACAGCTTGATGTGTGCAAAAGCTAGCTTCTGCACTTAGACTCATAATAACAAGATGATTACCTGATTCACTTTTGCACTTAAATCTCCAGACCGTTCAGCACCTAGCTTCTTCTCTTCTTCCGTGGAAGTTGGTTCTCTTCCGCAAATAATTGGTGTCTTCATATTTTAAAAGTGCAATTAGGAATCAAAAAAGCATGTACAATTGCTTATTACCAAAATAAATAATATTAACCTCATACACTAATCATGCTTGAGAAAGAGGTGTTCCACTAATGCACTATGCATACCCTAAAGAAAATGGCACAACCTTTCATTGGGTTGTTAAGTTCTATGGTGCTATAAAGATAAAAGGTTTTGACTTAGTGTATGCATGTCCCATTCAGTAATAAAATGGTATATTAAATGTCAAGGTGAATTTTATAAGTTAAGATCATGTTTTCTAGGATCAGGATGGAATCAATTCAATGTGATTCTTTACCTTATCTGATGCTGGGGATGGCAGATTCAATTTGTAACAAAACATAACAAGTTGACTGCCATATGGTTACAATTCTCCAATTTATGATGTAACAGGCACATGCAGTAACTGCAAACCTCTAGCTTTACAAACGCAAAAAGGGATACTCATTTACCTTATAAGTAATACAAACTATTATGTATTGTGGACAACCCCCTTGAAGGAGAGGTGGAAATAAGAACTAGTAAACAATTTCAAACTATTAAACGTAATTCAAACTGATAGATGAGGAACATGAATAGAATATAAAAAGAGTTCACCTCATAATACCGACGAAAATATGCAGCATCACCCAAAACTCCTGGATTAGTGAAGTTTACCATTGCAAAGAACTCTTCTAGGTCATTCTGCATGGTTGCAAATGAAAATGCATCATAAATGGTAATTAAACCTTCAGAGTTGAAAATATTAGAAGTAATTTTAACCAATGCCTCTTACTTGCATTGGAGTTCCAGACAACAATATGCGGCGCTTGCATGAGAGAGCAGCTAATGCCTATACCACAGAAATGGCCATGAATAAATTTAGAAAAAGAACATTAAAAGAGCATTTTTCAGAAATAAGCACGTGAGAATAAGAACAATTCATACCCTATTTGTTAATGTCTGGTCATTTTTTAACCTGTGAGCCTCATCACATATTAGGAGATCGCATGATTCATTGTGGCTAAATTTTGATGAATGCATTCGGAATGTCTCATATGAAACAATCAGTACCTAGGGGAAATAGATCAAATTAAAACATAGTTTTATAAAAGTGACGAATAGTCCATGTTAGTCCATGTTTTCACCTGCAAATTGCTCCAAGGATTTGTGAAACTGTCAATTCCAGAGACAACATCATCCCTAGTTGTTTCACAAAGTGCTATAAGCTTAACTCTTTCCCCGACCCATTTTTTGATTTCAGCCTCCCAATTACTCACAAGACTGGTTGGGGTGACAATGATGGCTTTTCTAACCATAGGCTTTCCATCAAACCCTTGACCAAGAAGTGTATAAAGTAATGAGATTGACTGCAGAGTCTTTCCCAAACTGGAAAGGGAAACAAAAACACCAACTTTTGAATAAAATTACAAACATAATTTGATATGATGAGCCAGTAAAAGATGAGATATATTACCCCATATCATCTGCCAAAATACATCCATTAATATTGGCAGCGCCATGTAAACCCGAAACACATTCGAACATGAATTGAACTCCTTCCCTACATAACAGGTGAACAGCATTCATAATTTGAAAATTTAACCACAGCAGAAGAGAGAATCATGTTAAATTAGCGTAGAGGTATTATAACAAATACCTTTGATGGGGTCGAAGAAACTGAACAAGCAATGCGTCCACAATAATTGGTGTCGCATTACCAGATCCATCATCACATTCTTCAGGTTGCCACAACACCAAAGGTTCAATGCCAGGAGGCAGAGTAACATTTTCCTCAGCTACATCATCACTCTCAACATTACTTGCCACATTAATTCTATTACTAATAGGCACTAAAACCGGCCTCAAAGATCCCCAAGGAACAAATCGTTTCCGAGCCAAAAGGCGCCGAAAGAGATGCTCATTACCATCTTTATAGCCATCAGAGCCAGGAGGTTTAAAAGGTTTTCTACAAATTGCCGCTCCTTCTGTCACTGATAAAACTCTAGGAAGCAAAGACAGTCTCTTTACAACAAGATTGCCTCTGACAAAGCAAAAAAGAAAAATCAAATGTCACAAAACATTAGCATAATTTATCAACTATACAAATTTCATGATTACTGAAACCCTAAATCAGCTAAAAATGCCAAATCTTAGCAGCTTTTTTAAAAGATTTAGTGAAGTGTAAATCGCTTACTCTAATTAATCGATGAAATTAAAATTACCTTAAAAGAGCGTCTACATTCTTTGACTTGAGATCTTCATCAGACAAAGATCGCGATAACGACCGGCCGTCATCTTCTTCTGGATCAAGGGCATATTCGTCACCAGAATCGCTCGAATCGGACGGCGAGAGAATTTCCTCTTCCTCTTCGGTGCCATCTTCTTCTTCTTCTTCTTCTATTATTGAAGACATTTTCTCTGGGACGAGTTCAGCGGTTGCCATTTTGGGTTCAGACAAATGCGCGGCTTGCGCTCGTTTTTAAACGGCTTCCTTTTGGCGGGTAAATCGCAAAGAAAAAGAAAAAAATTTGAGAAAAGTTCAATTAAGTCCCTGCCATTAGGATGTTTTCAATTTATCATCTAAATTTGTTTGGAAATGTATGTTTTAGTCTCACAAACTTTTCAATTTCCAAGAATTTACCAACATGTTCTTCGGAATCACTATATGATAGCATCAAAGCTTAATTTTTTTGGTTTCAGTTATTTGGCTCCAATAGTTGTTCAAATTTCATGTTAGTGAAAATAAAATATGTTGCGAGTGGTTGAATAATTAATCCCTTAACTATTTTTTTAACTCATAACTAACTTGTGCTATTGAGCAGCGATGAGCTGCTACGTGTCCACAGAGTCATCATCGCCCATTTGAGATAATCACCAATCCACACTACCAAACACCTCCCCAAAGTCTTATCGATTGAAATAAAAAAAAAGGCGACCAGAAAATTTCAAATGAGAAGAGGAAGAAGAAAATTGAAATCGTAAAGATCTAATGATTAGGGTTCACAAACTTACAATTTGTGATCATGCTAATAATTAAAAATAAAAAATAAAAAAAAATAAGCCAAACACCCATAACACTTGCATCAAATAATAATAATAACTAATAATTAACTAACTTATCATACTCTAAAAAAAATAACTTATTAACTAATAATTGAAATGAATGAGTTGGATGACGACCATAATTTATGCATGGGATTGTTTTTTGTGCTTGATGGACGTTGAAAGATTCTTGAATTAACTTGGGCCAACACAAGCTCAGCACAGGAAAAAAAATTTCATATCAACTCCGCCATCTGAGATGGCGCAGTTTATTAAAATTTTAAAAAAAAATCAGTCCATTTATGCTAGTGTGGATGGCGGAAATGCACTCTATGCTATTTAAACTGGCGGAATCCCTTCTGTCATGCCACCTAGCAAAATTTATCTTAAATTTATAATAATTTTTTAAAATTACTCTAAATTTGGAATTAGTTTGAAAAACACCCTAAAGTAGAAAAAAAATTCCTTTCCTTCCTAAATTGGTAAGAAGCCCAGGAAGCTTTCATGTTTTTTTTTTGGCACAGTAAGAATGCTTAATGCAAGTATTTCATTTTTTTCTTACCGATGGTATTTTACTATTTTTTTAGTAATTTCAAAAGTGCACCATTTATATTGGTTTTTGCTATGATATAGATGTTTGTATCTATACAAATGGAAAATTCAATTAGAAATATTTTAAAAAAAATCAATTTTTATATGACATTATTATGGAAAATAACACGTTTTTGGTTAATAGGGAGACTATATGATGAAAAATTCAATTAGATATATTTTAAAAAATTCAACGTTTTCCCAATATTAAGTATCCAATTCTAAATAATTTTTAGTTAAGAAATTAATAGAGAGGTTATATGATGAAAAATTCAATTAGATATATTTTAAAAAATTCAATATTTTCCCAATATTAAGTATCCAAATTCTACATAATTTTTTGTTTAAGAAGTTATATATGATATTATTATGGAAAATAACTTTTTTTTTTTTGTTAATAGAGAGTTCATATGACTTAATTTTTAATAGACTATATAATAGGAGACTGTTTTCTTTTTTTAAATTGGTAACGACAAAAATTGAACTCTGCACCTAAGAAAATGAGACATGTGCTCGTTTTCCACCTTAGAATGTGGAAAACAAGACTTTATATATAAATGGAGAAATGTTACACTCTCAATATGAAATAGCATTAACAAGAACAGCATGCTACGCAGCAATTTGAGTACTCACTTGAGAACCAAAAAGATCTTTATAAGTAGCAAGTTCACGAAATGCATTAATGAACTTTTGAAGAGTAGCATATGAAATAATTTCGACATGTAACTACAAATAATTGCTGAATTTGTAGACATAACGGCCTAAATGATTTATAAAATAAGTATATATGACGTAAAACTACATTACGTGACCATTGAGGACATAACAAAGGATTTGGACAAGAATATGAATGTTCTTTTCTTGAAAGAATTCATGTTTGTAATCAAAGTACAACTTGGTCATGGAAAAAAGAGTAGGATGTGGTTATAATGAGGAAACCTGTCACGTAATGTGATTTCAGAGGTAATGATCCTTTTATGATAAATTTAGCTTTCTGGATCATTTCGACATAGCGTTTGGTTTGCGATTTCATCACAAGTGTTTCAAGGATCTTTGTATTCTCTTCTTCTATTTTAAGAGAATAATAAAAGTGATTACTCCTATTTGTGGTTTGATGCCATAGTTTGTGACCCTCCTTATGGTTTCCCCGGATAGCCCGATCGGGAAGAGGGGCAGGGGTAAGGTTTTTTCTTAAATGGTTTACCTTAGGCATGTAGCTACCTAATCGAGTATGTCTGCTATCGAATAGCGTAGGCGGGATAGCTAGAAAGTCTCTCTTATTGTGAGCAAGTCTTAGTTAGGTCTTCCCTTCCTTCTCTCCCAGTGAGTGTAATAAGGCCTGTAAGCTTCTTGTTTTCACTTGCTAGTCTTAACCATTCTCATTTCCTCTATCCTTATGATGCTTCCTTTTCTTCCTCTAGGTCTTTTCTTCTCTAAGGGCAGTGAAAGCCATCTGCTTTTGTATGAAATTCATATTAATATTGTTATAGTAATATCTGATAAATCTAGTTTATTTTAAATATAACCGAAGGTACCTTTTAACTACCCTACGGTACCCTACCTTATCCTATGGCTTGATTCCGCTTTCTAATTGCATTTAAGTCACCCAATAACAGCCATAGAGTACCCTCGAAGCCGACCGAGCTAGCTTCAATATCTGCCCAAAGCTCAGTTCTTCTAACTCGACAATTATCCCAAGAAACTACGGATACCACACAGCTTTTCCTATTCAATAGTACACTGCACGCTACAACTAGTAGCCCCTTTACTAGGGAAAATGCTAGCGCGCAACGGCTGAAAAGCCAGCAACCTGTTAAGAGTAGGTTTTTGCTTTCCTTAGTAAGAAAGGTTTGGAACCCTATACAAACAAGGGGCTGCTTGCTGCCCCCCTCTATCTCTAAAGGGGCTTATGCACTCTACTCGCTGCCTACTCCACTCGTTATCACTAAACGACAAAGCCAAGAGCGGAAGGCATCAATTTATATTATATTCATTTTACTTAATTTTATTAACTTTTGTTGCTTTTTTTTCGTCTGAAGTATCAGTATTTAGAGTCTATCAGACTCCCACTAATTTAATTCAACCTGGACAAGACCACAAGAGCGGTAAAAGTTTCTCAATAACTAATTTAATAAAATTATTATAACTTAATTTTTTAATATAGAAGAATTGATGGAAGTATACATAAGTGTTAAGAATTTAGTACAAGTTACAATTTTAAATTTAAAATAATATCAAAAGATAAATAATGATTAAATTATTTTTACTTAGTAAATTAAAAGATTAATAAAGAGTTAGTTTTTATAAAATAAAAAAAGTAAAATAGCTTACTAAATTAGGACCGAAAGAGAAAAAATTGATTTTCAAACAAAAAAAATTAATTAGATTAAAATTTAAAGAGAATAATATAATTTACTCTCGTCTTAATTTACTCCTTTTGTAACACTCGTTAATTGAAAAAAAAATAAAAGCCTATAAGCAATCTCTAAATCCATCCATTACACGGACATGGTCCAGTTTTCAGGCTCAAGAGCTAAACCAAAAGGTAGTCAACTTCTTTCACAGGAGCATAGCACGCGAGTTGAATTGCTAGCTACATCAGTTTTACTCTCCCACCTCATGGGGAAAAATCCAGCAATTATCACAACTACATCAGCTTCTCGACATAGCTCCACCTGCAACATGGACTTCCAAGAAGTTCTGTTAGTTAACTCAAACTAGAACACCAACAAAACCATAATAAACATTCCATACAGTAATAGCTAAGCTGGAGCTGCCATTGAAAAATAATAGTTTTTCTCATTTTCTATCATATGAATTTGATTATGCAAAATTTCCACACACATTTGATACAGTTTCCTCCAATTATTCACACAAATCTCCAAACATATACGTCAATTTATTTTTTTCTCTACTGACCACAACTCCTGGAGGGTTGCAACCCAACCTCTTGACGTTAAGCTGAGCGCTGATCACAGAAAACATGCATAAGTTAGTTGACAAAAGTTGTAATGCAACGATCTTATTGTTATTGTTCAGAGAAGAGAAAGGAAAACGATCTTACAGTGTAACAATGTTGAGAACGCGGAAGCAACTGATTGGAAAAGTCCAACTCTCGTGGACAATGACAGTGGACTTAGAAGTAGAAACGGAGAATCTGGTGTAATACAAGAAATAGGTGTTGCAACCCCTGCCATACTCCTCCCATATAACACACAACTTGTCCGGACTAGCAAGTACTATGAGGTGGACAAATTCATCCCGGCCAAACCAAATGGAATCGGGAAGGTCAACTGAATAAAGTTCCTCCTGACGAGCCAGATCATAGGGCTCGGGGATGGGGTATGACTTGTTTTCATCATCAAGATTCACAGCGTAACCCCAATAATTTGGAGACAGACCAAGACGATCTTGGCGGTTACCACGAAACACGTACAACCAGCGACCATCGCAATCAACGGCAGCGCAGGATTTACCTCCACTGCGACGGAATGGCATCGTAAAGCAGGTCTTCCAACCATCAGTAGGGTTACGGGTGTCGATACAGCGGATTTTGTTGGAGCGAATTTCATCGTTCAAGCCGCAACAGTGAATTGTGTCAAGGACATCGCAGCCGCCGATGACATAAATGGAAGAATCAATAACTTCACAGCCAGTACCAATGAGAGCACGACCCGGGTGGTTAAGCTGATCTATGTCTTCGAAAACTGGGGAGAATGTAGCGCCCTCATCAGTATCACCACCCTGCTTGATGGCATACCAGTGGCTGGTGACGCCCATATAACCTGAAATCAATCCCCTTTGGTGGACCAGGTCCCATTCTGACTACGTGAACGTAAATCAACTTCTCCGACTCTTCGGCTGTTTCGATCCCCATTCTATGAATCGCCAATTCAACAAGATACAAAAAGATCGATTACTGGTTTATCAAAATGAGGACCTATTTTTGTGCTCAAAATTTGTGGGATGTAGTTAATATGGGATATAATGTGCCCCAAGACACATCCATCTTATCTGCAGCACAGAAAAAGGAACGCAAAGAGAATCAATAAAAAGATTCTCAAGCACTACTTGCTCTTAAGTTAAGCTTGACTGAAGAACTATTTCCAAGAATCATGGGAGCCAAAATGCCAAACAAACCTGGGATAAGTTGCACGAGGAGTTTCGAGGCAATGAAAAGGTGCGTGTCTCCAAACTACAGACCTTGAGGGGAATTTTGAAAATCTAAAAATGAAAGACTCTGAGACTGCTAGAGACTATTATACAAGAGTATATACTTTAGTAAATCAACTAAGAGCCTATGGAGATGATATTCCAGAAAGTAAAGTTGTTGGAAAAATATTAGTTACATGTACAAAAAAATATGATTCCATTATTACAGCTGTTGAAGAGTCTAAAGATATAGACAAATTAACAGCTGCAGAATTAATGGGATCATTAAAGGCTCACGAACATAGATTAGAAAGGCGCAATGAGGTCTTACTGAAAATGCCTTTCAATCCAGGTTCAACCTGCAGTCTCAGAAATCTAAAGAAAATGGAAAGAAGTCAAATGAAAATTCTAAAAATAAGAAGGGACAAAATGGCAAATACCCACCATGTGGTATATGTAAAAGAAGAAGTCACTTGGAGAAAGATTGATGGTTTAAAGGAAAACCGCAATGCCGCAATTGCAAAAAATTTGGGCATCTTGAGAAGGCTTGTCGCTTTAAGAAAACTCACCAAGCAAATTTTTTTGAAGAAAATGATGGTGAGAGTAATCTTTTTTATGCTTGCCAAACTGCAATGGAAGAGAAAAAGGATACTTGGTATCTAGATAGTGGTTGCAGTAACTACATGACAAAAAATGAAGGCATATTTTGCAGCCTTGAAAAAATCAAGAGTAGAGTCAAGATATGAAATGGTGATTACATGGAGGCAACTGGTAAAGGCACCATTGCCATTGAAACAAAGAAGGGCAAAAGATACATTAATGAGGTACTCTTGGTTCCTAATATAGATCAGAACCTACTCAATGTTGGCCAGATGATGGAGAAAGGATAGTCACTACATTTTGAGAAAGATTTTTGTGTCATCTATGACAAGCAAGACAAGTCTCTCCAAATTGTAAAGGTAAAAATGACAGAGAACAAATGTTTTCCCATCTAATTGAGGTATGCAAGCGATGCGGCGATGAATGTACAAGTGGATGAGTCATGACTGTGGCACAAAAGGCTTGGACACTTCAACTTCTATGGATTGAAGATTTTACATCAGAAGAATATGATGAGAGATCTGCCAACAATTAAAGAGGTCAATGGCATTTGTGAAGGTTGTATACTCGGAAAACAACACCGACAACCATTTCCATCAGGCAAAGCTTGGACAGCCAAAAAACCTTTAGAGCTAGTACATACAGATGTTTGCGGCCCAATGTGGACTCCATCGCTTGTACAAAATAGGTACTTTATTCTCTTCATCGATGATTATACTAGAATGACATGGGTCTACTTTCTACGTGAAAGATCAAAACTTTGTGAGACTTTTAAGTAATTTAAGAATTATGTTGAGAAGCAAAGTGGTAGCTCCATCAAAACCATAAGGAGTGACCGAGGCCAAGAATACACCTTTAACGAATTCAATAAATTTTGTGAAAATGAAGAGGTAGAGCATCAACTCATTGTTGGATATGCCCGGAACAAAATGGCATATCTGAACGTAAGAATAGAACTGTAATAGAGACATCAAGAGCCATGATGATGGAGAATGGTCTTCCTAAAACTTTTTAGGCATAGGCAGTAAATATGGTCGTCTATTTGCTGAATAGATGTCCAACCAAAGCTGTTCAAGATAAGACATCAATTGAAGCTTTGAGCGGACGGAAGCTATTTACAAAACAGCTGAAAGTCTTTGGCTGCATTTGCTATGTTCACATTCCAGATTCAAAGAGAAGCAAGCTGGATGAGAAAACAGAGAAGGGAATTTTCTTGGGCTACAGTACTCAATCAAAAGGCTACCGAGTCTATAGTTTACAAACAAAAAAGCTCATAATCAGTCGAGATGTGAAGTTCGATGAAAACGCTGCATACAACTGGAAAACAGAAGAAATTGAAAAGAAAAGCATCAGCCTACCAATGCTGCCACAATAAGAAGCAGATGAAGAATATAATTAGCCAGCAAAAACACAAGTTCAAGCTCCTATTGAACAACCAGCTCAAATTGAAGACTCCTCTCCGGAATCAACTCCAAGGAAAACCATATCATTAATAGAGTTATATGAATGTTGCAACCTCACAATATTGGAACCTGAAAACTTTGAAGCAGCTTCCAAGCAAGAAATTTGGAGAAGTGTGATGGAAGAAGAAATTAAGATGATTAAGAAGAATAAAACTTAGGAGTTAGTAAACTCCCCTCAAGATAAAGAAGTAATAGGGGTTAAGTGGGTCTACAAGACTAAGCTTAATCCTGATGGTTCCATTCAAAAGCATAAAGCAACATTAGTAGCAAAAGGCTACTCACAGCAGTTTGGAGTTGACTACAACGAAACATTTGCACATGTTGCTTGCCATGACACAATAAGGGCACTAATAGCACTAGCTACTCAAAAAAATTGGACGATCTATTAGCTACATGTGAAGTCGGCATTTCTAAATGGCTATCTTGAAGAAGAAATTTACGTAGAGCAACCTCAAGGTTTCGTAATAAAGGCACAAGAAGATAAAGTACTCAAACTAAATAAAGCTTTGTACGAATTAAAGCAAGCTTCGCAAGCTTGGTACAGTAGAATTGACAAGTATTTCATCGGGCAAGGCTTTCGGAGAAGTAAAAGTGAGCCAACACTATATATCAAGACCCAAGGTATGAACACTACTCTCATTGTCTCTCTATATGTTGATGATCTAATTTATATAGGAAACAATGAGAAGATGATCAAAGATTTCAAGGAAGACATGATGAATACATTTAAGATGACCGACTTGGGTGTGATGCACTATTTTTTGGGGATAGAGATAAGCCAAAGGAAAGATGGAATTTTCATTGCTCAAAAGAAATATATAGAAAATCTCATCAAGAAATACAAGATGAATGACTGCAAGACAGTAGCAACACCTCTTGACAACAACAAAGCGCTCAAACTAGAAGATGGAGCACCGAAAGCAGATAATTCAGTTTATCGGAGTCTCATTGGAAGCTTATTCTATCTCACAATTACTCGTCGTGACATCATGTACGCAACTAGCTTACTATCAATATTTATGCAAAATCCAAGTCAAGTTCACTATGGAGTAGCTAAAAGAATGCTTAGATATTTACAAGGCACAAAGGACTATAGCATATGGTACAAATATATACCTGATGCAAGATTGCTCGGGTATATTGATAATGATTGGGCGGGATCAATTAAAGATATGAAAAACACATGAGGTCACGCCTTCACACTAGACTCCGGAATATTTTCTTGGACAACAAAGAAGCAAGCAATGGTGGCACAGTCATCTGCCGAGGCTAAATATATTGCAACGGTAATGGCAACAAGTCAAGCCATTTGGCTAAAACATATATTTGAAGACATGGGTGAGACACAAGATGAAGCTATCATTATTTATTATGACAGCAAGTCAGCAATAGCAATGGCAAAGAATCTAGTGTTTCACAATAGAACCAAGCACACAAGCATCAAATACCACTTTATTAGAGAAGCTAAAGCAAAGAAAGAGATAGAGCTCAAGCATTACAAAACTGGAGAACAATTGGCAGACATATTTACAAAAGCTTTGCCAAGGGCCAAATTCGAGCTGCTACACAACATGATTGGAGTTACCAAAATGTGCACCAAAGAGGAGTGTTAGAATATGCTGCACATTTCTAGATTTTTCTTCAAAATTATAATCACTAGAAGTTTTGTAATTTGTAACAATAAATGTGTAGTCAAAATAAATTGTAAAAAAGAATTCTCTGTAGTAAATAATAATCACAAATCATAGTTGGTGAAGTTGTGAATAACCGACTTCAAAACTTATAAATAGCTATGTAACATATTGTATAAATGAATGATAGCTAATTAAAAAGAAGAACAGAGCCCTTGTTAAATTTTCTTCCATAAACTACTGTTCCTCTGTTTCTCATACAACTTATCCCATACAAAAATCACCAATATCAAAAGTTACACCAATCATAACAACAGTCATCCTCTTTCCCCCAACAAATAGCCATCAGCAATTCAAATCACCATCAGAAGGATTCCTAATGCTCTGAATTATTGAAAGAGCATCAGATTCAATAATCACTGAGTCATATTGAACGCGCTTCAACCTAGTCAGGGCTTCTGGAATTGAAATGGCTTCAGCTTCCTTCGGTGGAAAAGACCCCAAAATCAGATGTGATGCAGCTCGCATGAAGTCCCCATTTTCATTCCGGAGAACACAACCAACTCCAATTTGCCGGTCATTGAAAATTGCAGCCTCAACATTCAGCTTCAAGAAACCTGCTCTAGGTTTTGACCACCCCAAAGTCGCCATAAGAAGAATCAACCTGCTGCACTCCTTGATGGTGAATAATTGCATTGTTCCACTGACATAAAATCGACCCTGCAGAATTAAGGATGTGATGAGCTGTATCTGTTCGTCCTTGCCAAACCACATTATTTCTGTGGTTCCAAATATTCCAGCAGATAGCAGCAAAAAGGGAGCTCTCCTCACTTGACGAACGAGACAACAAACAGATAATCCAGTCTGTTATTGAGTCATGTTGATGACAATATACAAATTGGAAGTTTGGACCGGCACCAAATCTCACCTGCAAAAGAACACAAAAAGAGCATATGTAAAGTGTTCTTAACCCCATTCTGGCACACCTGGCATTGATTAATAACCGGAACTCTTCGAGATTGTAGAGCTGTAAATGTAGGAAGACAATTTGAGCAGACCCTCCATAGAAAATTCTTGATCTTCGCTAGAACCTTAAGACTCCACAGAGGCATCCAATTAACGTTATTACTCTGCGCCGCTTCACTCCGTAAAGCTCGATAGCTATCTCAACTGAGAACTGACCACAAGAAGAGAATTTCCAGTACCAAGAGTCTTGCACTGCCCAGGACGTCAAAGGGATCTGCATAACCTGTGCTTTATCAGACTCATTAATCAGATCATTCACGATATCAATATCCCATCCATTATGCTCAAGTTTAAATAGGCTTGAAACTTTGGCTTGTTTAGAAAAAAAAAAAAATTAGACTATATTAGATTGTTTTAAAAAAAATTACAATTAAGTCCAATAATTTTAAAAAATGTAATTTTAACAATTAATTAACAAAAATTATTTCAACTAATAAAGAGCATTGGTGAATACTTTTTTTTTAAACTATTGGTATAGAATATCCAAACGTTTGCGGTCTATTACAATTTTATGTCAACTTTTAATTTTGATAAAAATATTCAAATTTTATTAATCCTTGACAATTTTAGTATAAATAGACATTTGGTCAAAATCAGATAAATATATAGACTTGACATCTATAAAATGTCAAAAGTATTTCTGTTTTTTTTTACCGTTGGTATTTTACTATCTTTTAAGTAATTTCAAAAGTACACCCTTTATATTGTTTAGATATATTTTAAAAAATTCTATTTTTTCCCCAGTATTAAGCATCCAATTCTAAAAAAAAATTAGTTAAGAATTTATATATGATATTAACACTTTATGTAAGCCATAATCCACTATCCATTACACAAGGAAGGAAAATTATTGGTAATTAGATTAAAGAATAGGCAAGGCAAAAAAGAATAGGTCATATGTGATAATTATAATTGGTAATTAGATTATTG
>CATIWM010169581.1:0-15116 GCA_949671775.1 Mallotus repandus
ACAGGTCGATGTCACGCTTTATGAAAAATCTACCGAAAATTTAGCAGAGTTCACCTTGTAAAACAGACAACCCTCTACTAAAAGTAGAGTCAACCCTGCAAGAAAACACACTTCGAATATTTTCAAATCACCAAATCTCAAATTGGACCCCCGAACTACGCCAAATGCCCAACCGAGAACAAATTTCACAATAATAAATAAAATAATATAATTTTTCAATAAATCATAAAATCTCATTTAAACATCACAATTCAAATTATTTCCACAATAAATTACAAAATATATTTATTTTTAAATAAATAGTAAAATTCTAGCTTATATTTAAATTTTCTTTATTAAACATATATAATTCAAATATTATAATTAAATTAAAATTTATTGTAAATAATCATTTAAATTACTTAAATACATTATAAAATTTGCAAATAACTCAATTAAGCTTAAAATAATAATTAAACTTATTATTCATATATTTTTCTAAAATTACTAACAATTAACTAAAAATAGGAAATAATTCATAAAAATTATTTTTATACCATTTATTACTCAAATACTGTCTAAAACATATTAATTTACATTAATTTCAACAAAAATATAAAATTCACTAATTTTTCCGAAAATCCATTTTTCACCTAAACATTCAAAAATTTATAATAAAAATTCTATACGTAATTTTAATAAACTTTCTTCATGAAACTTGCTCAAAATAATCAGTATAATTTATTAAAAATATATTCAACTTGAGACCGGAGCTGTACCAGAACAGTAACTCCGATCACCGGAAATAGTACAAATTTCAAAACAGTTTCAGAAAAATAAATAAAAATAATCAATGGGTAGCTCATAACTTCTACAACAAATAATCCTAAAGTACAAACATCTAATAAAATCATTAACAAACTCAAACTGACAATTTACTCAAGAACACATAAACTAAAAATTGTATTTTGAGAGGCTTACCAGAGTTAATTCCTTAAACAAATTAAGGATTTGGGAAGGCCAGAGGATGAGGAACCTAAACAACTAAAGATTTTCGGCTGGGGACATCGAAAAAGTCGCTGGCCAAAAATTGCAAACCAGCCAAAAATCGAACCAAACCGAACCGAAGCAACCAGAGAAGAGGGCTACTCCTAGACGACAATCAGGCGATGGCAAGGTGGCTGCAACAGCGAGGGGTTAGTGATGACAGTGGCTGCTGGTTTAGTTCCGGTGGAGGAAGAAAGAAAGAAAGGAAATGGTGATGAGGAAGAAGAAGTGAAGTGGCAACTGCCACTTCACGTAAAATATATATATATATATTAATAAAAGTTATTGTCCTTGTCCTTTTCTTTTTTTAATAAAAATAATAATAATAATAATAATAGAAGAATACTAACATAAAAATCAATCTCTCTCTCTAAATCTTAAAATACACACAATACAATAATTTTATTAAAATAAAATTAACCCACTTTTATAAACTAATAATTAAAACAATTTTTATCACCAATTATTCAAATTTAATTTCACAAAATAATAATCTCAGTATTAATAAAATATTTATTAACACTGCAAGTCTCAAAATATATTTTAAAATTTTTAAAATAAATTCGGGTGTTTACAAAATTAACCCCTATATTTTTATATTTATAAATTAACCTTTATATTCTTAATATTTATAAATTGACCTCAATGCCTGTATCCTATATTTTTAAAAAAGTAGTCGTGTATGTATCCTTGTTTTCCATAGCTCCATTCCCGTGTCCGTGCTACTTAGGTGCTCGATCTTTACTTATTTACTGCTTTTTTTACTGTTAGCTTTTCTTGATTCTATTTTTATATTTCCATCTCTCCTGAAATTAGATATGCTTTATATCTAGATTTTGAAGGATCTTCTTTGTAGATTTGCCTTTCAAAATTTATTGTGTTGTGTTTCAAGATCAAATTTCTTAAGTTTTGTAGAGGTTTGTCAATCCTCTTGTTTTAGATCTCCCATATAGGTGGATAATTTTGTGCTTGGTTTGAGATTTTAACACACAAACTCTAAATAATTTTTGGTATGGTTTACTAGGTAACCAAATAGATATTCAATATTTTTAAAAATGTTCGTGTGGTTTACCTGATATCCAAAATTATTTTTCAAGCAACTTTTGTCTTTTTGATTGTTCAAGGTGTGCATCTTTTAGCCACCAGTTTGTGGAGGCTGTTGGAAGTTTGATATGACCTACCCGATTATCAAATTTTCTTAAATCTAGCATTTTTTATAGGGTTATTTGCAAAAAAAAAAAAATCTAACCTTTAGCCTTTTTTCAATTTAATCATATCTTTTTAATTCTGGCAAATTAAAACACAACTTTTCAAATTTTTGTGATTTGAAACACCAATGGCAATTACGGGATAGCTGGAGATTGTTTCACTTTTTCACATTAGCTGACCTTAAGTCCACGTCAAGATGCACCGTTTTTACAGATCTATCACAAAGAGCATCTGGTAACTAAAATCCCTAATTTCTATTATACCCAAAATTCCTAATTTCCAATTCGTTAAAGCATTTAAATTTGATTTCATCGTTTCTTACTTCCCAAAAAGAGCGCAAATTATTTCTTAGTTTTTAATTCAAACCTGAATTCCCAAATTACACCATTATTCACAAATTCCACTTCAATATAATCAATCGAACACAACAACAAAAAATGCAGAAGTTAAGATATGTTCTTAAAGGTGAAAATCAAAGTGTTGTTGTAAATGCTAACATCTTAAAACAAAGGTAAGAGTAATAATTTATTATTTGTTTTTTTAAAAGGGGTAATGGATTTGTTTAACAGAAACAAATCATAAATAATTTTTTTTGTGGGGAGTAGTAAATCAATAAAATAAGGGATATTAAAGTTTTGTGGGGATTTAGAATAATTTATGTGTAAATTGGTTTTCTAAAAAGATATATTTTTTTGTTGTATTGTGACATTAGAGCTAGATATTAAGGTTACTATTATTTTGCTACTTCTATAAATGGTGCATGTTGGTGGTCTGTATTTGTAGGATGTTTATCAATTGTTCTATTTTTATTCACTATGGAGGAAAAGATTAGGGATGAAGTTGTGTACATTGGTGGTGAAATAAATCCAAAACACAATGTTGATCCTGATAGGTAGGGATTCCTTGACTTGATAGATGAAGTTGAGAATTTGGGTTATAGATGTGGGAAGTTGTCACACAGAATACCTGGACTGAGAGTCTAACCGAGGGTTGAGGGAAGTGAAGGAAGATAAGGAAGTGATGGAAATACTATAGTTTGGATTGATAGAGTTGTTTTAGAGGTTGATTTGAACACTGAAGCTGCAGATGATAAAATAAGAAAAGAAAGTCAAGTTGAAGCAGTTGGCACAATATATGGGCCTAAAGAAATAGATGATGATAATGAGCTGAATGTAGATAATAATATTTACATTGATATTGTGGTTCAAAATGCAACTGAAGTACATGTTGAGTTAGAGGAAGATTACAAGCCCAATGAGGTTTCAAACTATAATCCAATTGAAAAAAGTGACACAGATGATGGATGAGAAGATAATGAGCTTTATGATAATGAAGAGTATGTAGAGGTAAGGAAAAATGGAACTAAATATAGAAACTATATGGTTGTTGATGAAGTGGATGATAAGTTTGCAATAAATATTAGGTTTAAGAAACAAGTTAACATTGAAAAATCTATAGAAATTGAGGGTAACGAGCAATGCCATAGTGAATATGAAGATTCAGATGGCAAAGTGAATTTAATAGGTACAAGTGAGAAGGATGAAATGGACGAGGCTGCAAAGAATTTGAGAAAGAAAAGAGTTGTCTATAATTCAAAATATGATCATAAAAGTTTGACTTATATATTGGGGATGAGGTTTGAGAATGCCTACCAATGCAAATAAGCTATTCAAAATGGGCCATTCTTAATGATCATAATTTACAGATTATGAGGAGCAACCAGAGGCAACTATAAGTGAGGTGTGTTAAGAAGTGGTCTTGAAGACTGTATGGTTGTATCATAAATAGGGAGAAGACATTTTCCATTAAGACATTATACATTGAATATAGATGCTCAAGGGAAATGAAAAATAGACAAGCAAGTGCTTCATGGATTGCTAAAGAATATATTGGAAGTTTTAGAAGAAATCCTAACTGGTCAGTTAAAGATCTATTAGATGACCTGCTTGAGAAATTTTGTATACGAGTCATAAATTAGAAGTGTTATAGAGCAAAAGTGGAAGGCACTTGAGATGCTTAGAGGTCAAGTTGATGATCATTATGCAAGGCTGAGGTCATATAAGGTTGAGTTACTAAGAGTTGATTCAGATGAAAGGTATGAGTTTATGCTTGAGGATGATCTAAGTTTGAAGCCAAAGTCGAGTCCAAGGAAGAGGCCAAGAAAGAGGCCAAGAAAGAGGGGTAACACCATATCAATAACACATATTATTAGTACTTAAGAGAATGTTGCACAAAAGTAATCATTAGAAACCTAACCTTATGAATAATTTTAGAAGTGCTTTTTATGTTTATTATAGTTACAAAATGACTAAACTTGCACTTGATATTTTGTGTATTTTAGGAGCATATTTTGTTGTTGTTACAAAGTGCCTTTTGGTGCAACTTTGCCTTTAAATGCCAGGCAACTTTAAGTGCCTTTTAGTTATTAATTTAGTGCGACATTGTGAACTTATGTTTATGATTGAATTCAGATGGACTTTATCTTAGATTCAAATCTTGGGTTATCGTCCAATGCCTTCTTCCAAACTTGATTTTCATAAGCATAAAACATTTTCTACATTTAACAAAGTTCAATTACTAAATCACATAAATTTAATGGAGCATTACATGTTTAGCCTATCTAGGAAATGCACCATATCTTATAACAAACAAAATTACCAATTCCTAAATATAGCATTAGCTCCTACCGTTAGCATAAACTCCTACAACCTGTGATCAACTACAATCAGCTCCTATTATGGGTGTGTCAAGTTAGACATAGAAACCAAGCAACATGATTTTATCTGAGAGGGAAATTAGAGATTACACTTTATACAACATTACAAGTAATGCCATAACCAACACAACCGTTAACTTCAACCATGCCCTCAACCGATTTATATCTTTCTTTAATTTTTTGTTCTCATTTTTCAACATTATCTTTTTTTTTTTTTGCATACTCATCAATCATCTTCTCTAGCCGATTATACAGGACATTGTACTCATCCAAAGCTTTCGTCATTCCTTCATTATTTTCTTTCATTTTCTCTCAACAAACTTCACTTTATTTAACAATTATATTCCCATATCTCTTAGTATTTTTATGGTCTTTTCATACATGTCCTTTTTAGTCTTCATTTTCAAAAATAGTTATCTTTTATGGGGTGAAATTTTAGGATCAAGCCATTCGAAATAACCACAGTTATCATGCTATCAAACAAATAAATAAAACCATAATGAGAAAAACTTCACTAATCAAACCATTAATGTCTAAAGAAAAAATTAACTATCAATTACAAGCCACCACCAACTTTAAATTTAAAAATCAAGTTACCTTTCAAATAAGACATCGATAAAATCGTCTCCCTGGATTCTCCATTGTCATTGATGTATACACACCTGCTCTGAACTCATGCCCACAATCTTTTTGAGGAATTGAGCTTGAATAGGGGATACTTGACCATGATGAATTTCTTGACAAAAGCCTTCAGTGATGTGATTTTGAGCTGCTTCATATTTTCTTCCAAAAAGACAGATGATGAACCCTACCATGATGAACCCTAAATTTTACCTAAGTTGAATGACAAAGATGGTTAGGAGGAGGTGTTTTCATCAAACATATAATTCCATTCTCTAGCAAATTGTTTAACACACCATTTATAGGTTATTTAGAAAAGTGAAACAATTTTCAACTGGCACATAAACATGTAGTCCCCCCAATTGCCATCGATGTTTCAAATTGCAAAATTTTGAAAAATTGTGTTTTAATTTGCCAAAATTAAAAAGGTGTGATTAAATTGCAAAAAGCGCTAAAAATTAAATTTTTTTTTTGCAAATGACCCTTTTTTATATGCTATTTTGGATCCGCTCTACCAACTTATGACTTCTTTATAGGTTATTCATCCTTTGTATGGATGGCATTTTATCTTTAACTATTGTGTGTTTATTTTTTTTTTCTTTAGTAGTACTTGCTATGGTACAAATGTTTGTATCTATACAAATGAAATTAGAACCACTGAATTAATTTTTATTCAATTACAATTATTGATTATTTTTGTGTATCAATACCTGTAAAATATATCAATGACTATAGTTAAATAAGTATTAATCTAACGATTCTAATTTTATTTGTATAGATATACATGTTTGTACCGTAGAAGGACTTTAGTGCTTTATTGCGTAGAGCTATGACTCTTGAAATTGTAATGACTATATACTGTTTTTTAATAAAATGAAAAACTAGTTATAAATCCGCATTTTGTACGGACTATAAATAATATATATCTTTTAAAAGAATTAATTAAATAATTTTAATAAATTAAAAATCCAATTTAATTATATATAAAAATGAGAATTTAGAAAGTTGTTCCAATAATTTTATTTTATTTTTTTCATTTTTTTTAAGAGAGAGTGTGTATTATAATGATCATGATGATAATAATAATTGAATAAATAAAAGAAAAGAAAAATAGGATGTTTTAGTTAGACTAAAAGACATGTATATCTTTTTTATATAAAAAAAGAGTAATGTTTTAAATATAATATAATTAGAGTGTTTTGCATGAAATAAAATATATATATTATAAAATAAGATTTTTTCATATTTTTTGTTAGAAAAATATTGTAAATTTTAATAACTCAACACATAAATTTTTAGGAATAAATGATGAATTATAAAGAGTAACGTTTAAAAACTTTGGAGCTCAACATTGAATATATATATCAAATTTACTTTTTTGGCTCCATGATTTGAATCCATCTTATAATTTACTATTCCAACTTATTGAATTATTATGTTATATCCTAGTCGGATCTAATATGTAAGAGAGGGTTATAATAAAATAATTGATCCCTTATCCGTTTTTATAAATAATTTTTTGCCTAATAATCAGAGTTTTGCGTTATATAGAAATTCAGTTGATATATTTTTTGACTCATTTATTCACAATAAAAATTTTAAAGTCTAAAACTAGAGATAATTTTGGAAGGAAAACTAAAAAATAATTAAACAGTAAGATTCTTAGATATTTTTTAGAGATCATTAAAAGCCCTCTAATTTTAATCAAATTTTAAATTAGGTTTATTTTATCCTTATTTTTTAATATTTTGAAATTAAATATTTATTCTTATTAATTTTTTACTCTAAAAATAAAATAAATTAAACACTCAGTTTTATCTTTTCAGAACTATACCTTGTTTTGTTTTAATCAAATAAAGAGTATTTAAATTTACTAATTATTTTCCATTTTTGAGTAAAATTGTTTCTCCGGAGTAGGCAATTGCCCATCCATTATATGTATATATAATTTTATCATTTTAAGTTTTTTTTTTAAAAAAAAAAAGATGAACCTTTCATTCATTGACAATAAAAAGTACATCTTGATTAAGAAAATAAAAATAATAGTACAATAAAAAAATACTAAAATAAAATTTTATTGAAATTACAACATTTTTTATTGTTATTTTTCAATTACATTGAAAGAGCTCTTATAATTTACAAGTCGGTGATTCGTACACTCCACTCAGTGGCTTTATTTAGCCGTAAATCAAGTCTATGGTCTTTGAATGCGTCCGATTGTAGAAATACCAAAAGAAAATACACAATAAGATGATATCTAAATTTTATAAAGAAAAATCATAAAAATTTTACTAAGGGCAAGAACTCAATAAAGGAATATTCAAAATTTTAATAAAAAAACAAACAGATCAAAGATCAATATTTATTTAATATAAAAAAAATAAATAGAATAGAAATAAAAAAGATCGGTACCTATCGAAAAGATGATCGGCGGTGACCAAAATGAAAATTATAATAAAAATCAAGAATTAAAAGAATTGAGAAAAGAGATGGCCAAGGTTTTGGAAGAATATAAGGATTTCAAAATATCATTTCAAGTTAAAGTTAAAGTTAAAATTAATAACCTTAATAAATATTAACTTTGAATAAAATACTATATTAACGTTAAACATATTTTAAATTAATTAAAAATAAACTTTATTAAGTTATATATATAATCTAACACCTCGCAATATTTCATGGAAAAAAAACTATATCATTTGAAATCTATTTGACTTAATTAGTTGCTCAAGTTTTTCAAACACAAACTCAATTTGTTTTTGTTCAAAAAAAACTTAATTTGTTTAAAACTAGATTAAATTTTATTCTTATATGATTTAACTTCAAAAACTTTTAACTCATTTACTAACAGTAACAGGTGAATATTGATCATTATTATTAACTTGTTAAATAAAAAATTATTTCTTACCGTGCCTTAGATTGTTTGATCTTTCTGTGTAAAAAAAAAAAAAAAAACCAGCTATGGTGGGGGAGGGACACCCCAAGTTGGAAGAAAACGAGAAGAAAATACAACACAAGTCTTAATCACTTCAGAGCCCAGTAGCTACTGCAGATATATTTGCACCAAACCACAAGGCAATTGAATTTGTGGTTTACAGAGAAAAAGTCTTAAAGTCTTTGGGTGTGCGCTTGTCAAATGGTTGTCGATCGAAGCTGAGGAGTTTTGACTATTGACACTTTCAAAGCAAAACACAAGTAATTATCAATTATTTATTATTTAACAAAAAACACTTCCAAAGAAAAAGATGCTAAAATGGAATCTGACCACTTGGTAATAATTAATTATTAATTAACTAATTAAGAAACATTGATCAATTCTCATATTATCCAAAAAATATGAAATATTTAAAACCTGGTTAATCGAATATAGACTTCTAAAAAATTGAAAGTAATGCATTTTTTTTATTTTCATTTCCAAATAAAAAGAAAATATTATATATGTTTTAAAAATATTTTCTTTCTATTATGTATATTGCACTCAATTGGTGGATAAATCACAAATATTTTCAGTATTATATATATATATATATCTCTCTCCTTTTCTTCATTTGGAAAATAAGAATAGCTACATCCAACGTGGTCTTGTTTTCAAACAAAACATAAAGTGATTATACATTGCAAAGGAAAATAATTTTCATAATCATAATGCTTTTTTTGGGAAGGTACTTTAGAGCTTAAAAGCTAATTATTATTAATTGCTATAAGGGAGTAGTCTAGCAGTTAAGTGATAACTTTTCTCTAAGAACATAATGAAGTGTAGTGATTTAAAAAGAATCCATTGATTCTAAGATCATATTACCACCTAATTTACAAAAAAAATTTAATTATTAATTATAATGCTTAAACCAATAACCCTTAGGATTAATTGGATTATAAAAAAAATATAAATGCTTCATAAGAAATTAATTATACAAAATAATTTTTCCAAAATCACCTCTTGTACGCTATAAAATATATATAGTAATTCCATCAAATTGCCAGTTTGCCACAATCGAATAATTAGAGAAACATTAACTTAATTAATTTAAGATCCACCTCAAAACTCTATACCAAGCCAGCTAAATAGGAAATATATATGTATATTAATTAACCATATAAATATATATATATATATATATATATATATACATATATTTCTCAAGTTATTATTCAAGAAAATAAATAAATAAAAACACTCTATAGAATTCAACAAAAATAAGAAAAAAAACTCATCTCTAACTTTTAGAGAAAGAGCAAAAAAGGAAACTAATTAATATTAATTAATTAATCCCTACTCCAAATGCCCCAAATTTTCTCTCCAAGAAAACTAGTAATCTTACTCACAGTGCTCTTCTCCAATTCCACGTCAACATTTTGATCAGTGGAATTCATCATCTCCATGGATTCCAAATTCCCAGAGCCGCCATCATCATCCTTCACAACCTTCCCATCATCATCACCATCAAAATCTTTAAAATCATTAACAGGCTGCTTACCTCTGTCTTTCTTCTTCTTCATACTCTTCTTTTTCTTCTTGAACAGTCCTTCCTCATAAGCTTCAATGATATCATGTATCTTTTCGCGGTTAGGTGAAGTATCCCAACGCACCCAAAAACTCATGTAACAACTGAAACAGTTACAATTGAAAACTGGGTCATGCCCATCACCATCACTTGTTTTCCGATGATGCCCAGAAAAGCTGTTGGTCTTGGCGGCGGACGCGGTGGTTGTTCCGGAGCAGGAGATAAGGTAGGCAAGAACCTCCCTATCTTCTTCAGAGAGAGCAGCTGCGAGAGTAAGAATAGTCGCCGGAAGAAGTGATAAACGATCGGAGACAGATTGGGGCGGCGATGGAGATGGATGAATTTTGCCCTTCTTGGTGTAGAGATTTTTCATGGCTGGTTTGCTGTTTGATGGAGGTTTTGTGTTGAACTTTTGAGAAAGAGGTGTGTAGTTTGATTTTAAATTTTGGGTTGAAACGTATTGGTTTGCTCAATTTCAGCCTTATGGAATATTTTTGAGCAGTCTTATAACGCGCCTCCCCAATGACGTGTGCAGAGGTGTGTTCGCTTGGGTTATTTATACATATAGGAAATATGGCCAATTTACCACCTGAACTTTTACTTGCAGGTTTAATTTAGCCCATTTTGACCTTTTCAAACTATTTTGTCCAATACTTATTTATTTTAAGGTCAATTTAGGCCCTTGCTTTGGATGGCTGTAGGAACATGAATTTCAAGTTTTAGGAACTTAAATAGTTTATGCAGAAATTAACAATTTTATAAATGATCAATTCTCTCCCTTTTTTTGTGTTGTTTATAAGTCATTCTTCAATATACACACATGTATATCTATATAAATGAAATTAAAATCATTAAATTAATACATATTTAATTATAGCTAATTAGTCATTAATAAATATCATAGCTATTGATATATTATGAAAATCAATAGTTGTAATTAAATAAAAATTAATTTAATGGTTTAATATTATTTGTATAGATACAAATATTTGTAACATAATAAGAACCTATTATTAGCATTTTTTGTTGTAACATTATGTAAAAGCAAATTTTTCTTCATCTTCTTTATTAATAGTTTTTATTGTACCATTATGTAAGATTTTAAATCTCTCCTTCCATATTCATTGCCATATGACAATTAATTTAAATCAATTAAATTGATTTGTTGTAAGAAAAAAATCCTATTCTTAGTATTTTTTTGAAAAATATTTATAGTAATTTGACTATTGCTTGATGAATTTTGTACATAATTGTACACAAGTTCATATTTTATGCATAGAATTTTATTAACATTATACGAATGGTCAAAGGGTCAAATCAGACCTTTAATCATAGATTGAAATCCATATTGACCCTTAACCATAGATTGAAATTCGTATTGGACCTTTACTTGTTTTCCTAGTAGGAATTTTTTATTTTAAAACTATATCATATTAAACCTTTTTTAAGTAAATTTTACAATTAAGTCCTATGGATTACAAAAAATTTAATTCAACAGTTGACTAAAAAATTATTTAAAGTAACAAATAAAATTGATAAGTTTTTAAAATTATATATATATATATTTTTATATGTGTAGAAAAAAAGGGGCTCACAAAGTTTAAGATCATTACGTAGGATTTACTATTCCAAGAAGCAATTTGCAAGTTACAAAATTCCGATTTTGGCGGCTGTAACATTTAATGTTGGGTATATATGTTATAATAATTGGATATATAGGGGTGAGTTTGGGTGTGAATTGAAGTGAGAGAGGGGAAATGAGAGATTGGTGATTAGATTAACACTAATTTTATTATAATTATTGATATATTTTATAAATATTAGTATAAAAAATAATCAATAACTATAATTAAATAAAAATAAATCAAACGATTCTAATTTTATTTATATAAATACAAATATTTGAACTATGTCAAGAGCTTTAAATAAGAAACGGTCCATTTGGCAACATGGAACCCTCGAGAAAAAAATGTTTAGCGACACTCGAAGATCAACTTTGAATTTCTAGTCTAACGCTTACACATATTATATAGCTATCCCTATCATTACCGAAGACTCCAAACTAATTACTCAATTGCATGCAATTCGCTTCATGATTCTTCCAATAATGTTTAGACTTTTTCAACAATTTCAAATGAAACAAAAACAAAATTATTAAAAGAAAACAAAATTAAAAATGCAAAAACACTAATAATTACTAATTTTATTTTTTAGGACCCACAAAATGATTATGTTGCTTATTGAAATGCTTATGTGAAGAATATACTAAAAATATACTTATTCTAGCTGTCACGTATGCTAAATTTGATCAGATATATTCAAATTACTTTTAACTTGAAATAAAAATAGAACTTCAATAATTAAAAAAATATATATATATATATAAAAATCTAATACTAAAATAAAGTATATGAAAAGTTATCATGCGATTTGTCTTTCATACCAAAAAAAAAAAAAATCTCATGTAAAAGAGCGTCTTCTGATTTTATAAAAACGTATGTTTTCCGATTTCTAGCCAATGTGAGATTTTGACATCATCATCCTCCTTGCACACTCTTAGCTTAGTGACCTCCATCTGATACTAAAAGCCCTCGTTTACCTCTCCGGTGAATTGTAAGGACATGTTCAAGGATATGCAGCATCTCAAGGAATCGCAGATTTTGATTGTATAGATGTAGACAACATAGGTTTGAACAAACAAGAGAGATCTCTTGTTAACATTGGTGTTCCCTATATTGAATTGATATTTAAGTACTATAACGTTTGTTTTGCTTAATTTGTCTTTTGATAATTTTTGGCATCAAAATTTAAGTCTTTGCAGAAAAATACGCAGAGTTTGTTATGAGAAAAAAAAAATTGAGCAGTCCTTTTTCCTTCCAAATATGCTTTCATTTAGAAGCAAAATTATTAGAGGCAAAATTACTTGAGGGATCAAAAATAAATTACAGTAGAATAAAGTTTGTTAAAAATAGAGGACTTAAGACTAAAATTATATACAAATTTAAGAGGATAGCTATAATATTAATAGCGGCAGGCTTTATATTCAAATTTTATTATATGTAATTTTTTAAAATTAGTATTGATCACGAAACAAATGAGAATTAATATTATAGTACACCTATGTGTATCTATATAAATGGAATAAAAACTGTTATATTAATTTTTATTTAATTACAATCATTAATTAATCTTGAGTATTCATATATGTATTACCTATTAGTGGCTAATTTAACAATTTTTAATTTTATTTGTAGAAATATATATGCATGAACTGAAGAATCATTTATATAATATAAGGACACCTCAAATTTTAATAATAAATTATTTCAAAAATTAAGAATGACTTTTTATAAAGGGATAATTACTATTATCTCCCTAAGGTTTGACCATAATTACTATTTCATCCCTTATTTTTACAAAATAACTAAAAACTCCTTGAATTTCAAATTCGTCAAACAATTTCACCCTTCGTTAAAAAGTGTAAGAATATTCTTAAAATATGTTGTTAGTCAAAGGTTAAAAAGTCAATAATTATAAAAAATCTAAAAATACCCTTAATTTTTAAATTTGAACTTAATTTAATTAAAAATTAAAATTTATAAAGTGTATGATTTAAAAAATAAATTAAATATGGTATAGTATTGAGAATAAATATGTATTTTTAAATTATTTAATTTTTGAAGGAAATTTTTTGTTAAATTTTAATTTAATTTGATTTGGTTTAATTAAATCATAGCTTAAAATTTTGATTATTTTAAAATATTATAATAGTGTATAAAAAGGTAATTTAATTTTTTCAAAAAATTGAAAACAAGAAATTAATTAAGTGTTGTATACTACTATATATTTAATAAAATCAGAATAAATATATCTTTTTTATTTAAGTTAATTTTTTCTAAAAAATGACATTTTTTTGTTGAAGTTATAATTTTTAATGTAATTGATTTAATTTAATTAAAGTTAATTTTACTATTATAGTAGTATAAAAGAAAAAGTGAATGAATTTTTTTAAAAATAAAAGTTTAATTAAATATGGTATAGTAGTATGAGTTTAATTAAGTATTGAGGGCAAATATATCTTTTTCATGTCATTTAACTTTTTTTAATAGATGGGAGAAATTGTTTTGCGAATCCAAAACTAAAGGGGTTTTATTTATTTTTTAAAAAGAAAGGATGGAGTGCTAATTATGGTTAAACATCAGGGAGGTAATAGTAATTATCTCTTTTATAAAAGATTACAATTTCTAGAGGGGCCTCAAGTTTTTATGTAGTTTCTTTTTTGTAAATAGTTTTCACTAAGAAAACATGGAAATAGGAGATAAGCTCTCACTACAATCAAAACAAAGGCACAAGACTAGAACAAAATACAAGATAAATACCCATAAATCATATGACTACACATCTCTTGCCTGAGGGGCTACCATAAAAGTAGCTACTATTAGTCAGATTCATTACTCACCAAAGAAAAGAGAGTAATATACCTGATTAATGAAGAGAGTGATGAGCAGAATCAAATATCCATATGAACGGATTTTAATAAACTAAAGAACTGCTCAAGCTAGTAATATTAACATCCTGCTCTAGAAATAGACTCCTCAAATTCATGAACGGAAGGAGAGAATGATAATGGAAGCCATTAAAACAAAAAAAAAAAAAAAACACCCAAAGAGCCCTGCAAATGCTCATGCAGGGCCTCCATCAACTTCACCTGTAGAAGCAAACCTTCTCATGGCAAGCTCCTATTCTTGATAAAACCTTTCTTCATAGATTAGGGAAATACTTATATTCTCCTTATTGGTCATTGCCACCGTTGGGTTCTGAAGAGGAAGATCAAGCAAGTTCCTTCATTTTAAACTTCTTGAATTTGAATTTTATGGATTACTGATCAAGAGATGGATCCTTGTTTAGGGACATATCAACTTTTTTGTTTGCTTTTGCTTTATTTTCATGAGTGCCATTTTACTTTTTTTTTTCTATTTTTTAACTTTTTAATTGATTTTTTAATTTTTCTTTCACTTTTTTAATTTTTCCTTTTTATTTTC
>CATIWM010169631.1:0-10056 GCA_949671775.1 Mallotus repandus
GTACTGATGCTTTGCTACGATAGCAAAAGCACAGTTGCTAGATTCAAGCCTATGAACTCTTGAGGAGACTCTTGTGGTTGGGTCTGTCTCATCTGTCACTTGTGTTTAGTATTAACACTATAGGTTCTCAAACTTCAACCAAGGGTATGGAGGAGGTAACGGTGGTAGGCAACAGTGGTGGAGCTTGTAGCGAAGGGAAGCAAAGACACGAGGAGGAGGAGACAAGTCGTAATATGGTGGTGAGTCATTTTTGTGTATGTGAATAGAGCTTCAGGGTTCTACTATGTCTGAGTCTTAAATTTGATGTCTTTGTCTTTCAAGAAGTATGTGTATGTGATGATTATGATTATTGTTGACCTTTAGCGTATAGATGATTATTCTTTCAAGAAATGGTTGTTGAAGAATATGACAAAAAGATTATGTGAGTTTAGTTGTGCCCAGGTGGTAATGGTTGTTCAATCTTCCTTATTCAGGAAGTGTTTAAAGTTAACAGAGCCGTTTGTACAAGATAACGGAAAGGGGCCAAAAATGTCGGATCCTTAATCCAATAAATAATTATGTATTGCGGACTGTCATATAAGGTGAGTCCATTTAAAAGTGATCATTTGGATTTGGATAATTTGGGCTTTAATGTATATAAATGGTGTGGGCCCTTTAATGTGTAGAAACTAATGGGTAATTTCTATTTCAATGATGGGTTGAAATAGAAATACCAAAAGATAACAAGAAAGTTATCTATATATATATATATATATATATATATATATAGGTGGTCATGGTTCCTAGGTCAGACGTATTGCAATTATCCTGCTTCTTTCTAAATCCCATTATTAGAGAGAATACAGAGAGAAAACTTAAAGGCATTCTCTTGGAAAACGTATTGATAGAAGGTCAGCCGCACATCTCTAAGAGAATTAATATTTTAAGTACGCTTCCGCTATTATGCTATGATTTCTATTGATTTAACATGAGATTGGGTTCTAGGGTTTTAATCTAATTTGGAGATTTTTTCAACAAGTGGTATCAGAGCCGCTCATGTTGAATTATTAGGAATATTTATTGTTTATTTTATGAATTTAAGTTTGGATATACATAATTTTATTGACTTATATATTAATTATGGTTTAATGAAATTATGTAAAAGGATTATTGAATAAAGTTTGTTGAATATATGTGTATATACATGAATTTTTTGTTTTTTAATTATTCATGTATATACATGTTTGGTTTTTTTTTTTGTTAATACGGAACAGTTTGTGAAAGAAATTTAATTGATGGTTATTGGCAATCTTTTGAATTGTTGGTTTGCGAACCTGTGTTTATGTGTATATATATAATTTTATTGTTTGGTTTATATATATGTATATTTGGTGCTGTTATCGGTGTATATACATATATGTTTATGTTGCTAATGGCTATGGTACCAAAACTATCAAAAGCAAAAAAAATTTGGTTGGCCACCACTGTTCCCATGTTGTATGTGTGTATATACACAATCATGTATTGATGATGTTCTCTCGGCAAGTGCGTAGAATTTTTGAATTGGGAATAATGCATACAGCTTATAATTTTCGGTTTTTTCTTTGGCTTATAAATCTCTGTATATATGGTTTTCGGTTGTTTTATTAAAAAATATTGCAGTAATGCAGTTAAGGAATTTTTTTTATACAATTTATGAATTTTGAATACAATTTTAAATTTAAATATTGATATGATTATATATATAATTTAAGTTAAATTAATTGAGACAATATCTCGACAAAGTGAGCTCTTTTGTTGAGATTAATTTATTTTAAAATATAAAAAGTTGTGTACATATAACTTATGTGAGTATTGATCGGCTCAAACGAAGATGAGTATTTAACAAATTGCATGTGCATTTGTGATAATAAACATGTGATAATTATTCGATTTTACATGTGAATAATAAATCGGCCCAAAAGAAGATTTGTTGTTCAATATGTTATTATTGTCAGTGTTTGATTACTACGCTATGATATCACTTACAAGTTAATATTATTGTCCAAAGACAAAATATTAATGGAGTGCTCAATATCTTGAGATGAGATTTACCATTATTTGAATTTATTATTGATTTTTTTTTTTGGAACTTATGTGAGCTTGTTTTGGTTGTTTGTTATTTTTTGTTCAGCTATGAATACTCCTGTTAATATTACTACTAGCATCAACTCTATTCCTATGCTAAATGGCACTAACTTCAAGTCATGACAACAGAACCTTTTGATAGTTTTCGGAGTCATGGATCTCAACCTTGCGACAAGGGTTGATTTTCCTCCACCTCTTATGGATAACAGTACCTCTGATGAAAAGAGGATATGGAAAGGTGGGAGAAATCAAATCGCATGTGTATGATGATCATAAAGAAGGCCATTCTAGAAGCATTTAGGGGCACAATGTCAGAAAAGATAACTACAGCTAAAGAGTTCTTTGCAGACATTGAAAAGAGGTTTGTTAAGAATGAAAAGGCTGAAATTGGTACACTCTTAACAAATTTAATTTCAATGAGGTATAAGGGTAAAGGCAATATTAGAGAGTAAATCATGGAGATGTCTCATCTTGCTTCTAAGTTGAAAGCACTTAAGCTAGAAGGACTTGCTAGCGCATTTGGTTTTGATATCTCTTCCAACAAAGTTTAGCCAGTTTAAGGTGAGCTACAATTGTCAAAAAAAGACTTGGTCTCTAAATGAGCTCATCTCACACTGTGTCTAAGAAGAGGAAAGGTTGAAGTAAGATAAGACAGAAAATGCTCACCTAACCTTTACCTTTAAGAGCAAAGGCAAAGGAAAGAAAAGGATAAAGGATAAGGAAGCTGCAGATACGACACCTCAAAAGAAACAACAAAAGAAAAATAATGAACAAGAAGGTAATAGTTGTTTCTTCTGTGGAGCTGAAGGGCATATAAAGAAGCATTGCACCAACTATCACGCATGGCGTGCTAAGAAAGGGTTTCTTGAGTTGCCAAAAGCCAAGTAATGCTGAAAGATACATCTATGTAGGTGATGGTAAAAAGGTTAAAGTTGAGGCAACTGGAAAATTTAGATTATTGTTAAAGATTGGATCTTATTTGGATCTTGATGAGACATTTATTGTACCATCTTTTAGACAAAAATTGATATCCATTTCTTCTTTAGACAAATCAAGTTATTCTTGTCTATTTGGGAATGGAAAATTTAGTTTGTTTCATGATTCAAATTTGGTTGGTACCGATTCTTTAGCAGGTTACGATAATCTTTATTCGCTTAATACCAATGCCTCATTTAATAAAACCCTGGAAGCTAGCACACGAGGTGTAAATAGAAAATTAACCGATGAGAATTCAACTTTATTACGACACAAGAGATTAGGTCATATCTCCAAACGGAGAAATAGAGAGACTTGTATCAGATGAAATTCTCGACCCTTTAGACTTTACAGATTTTGATTTATGTGTTAACTGTATTAAGGGGAAACCAATAAAAGGATATTTGAAGCCAACAGGAGTTCGGACGTCTTAGAACTTATATATATATATATATATATATATATATTTGTGGGTCATTTCCTACAGCTGCTTGGAATGGTCAACAATATTTTATAATGTTCATAGACGATTTTTCTAAATATGGCTACTTATATCTCATTAATGAAAAGTCACAGTCATTGGATGTATTCAAAAACTATAAACTTGAGGTTGAATATCAACTCAGCAAAAGGATTAAAAGTGCCAAATCTAACTGTGGTGGTGAATATTATGGTAGATATGACGGTTCAGGTGAACAACGTCTAGGACCATTTGCTAAATTCCTAGAGGAATGCGGTATCATCCCATAGTACACTATGTCGGGTTCACCTATGAATGTTGTTGCTAAAAGACAAAACATGACACTTAAGGACATGGTGAGGAGTATGATTTCTCATTCTACCTTGCCAAAATCGCTCTGGGGAGAAGCACTTAAGACTGCAGCATATATCCTTAATAGGGTTCCAACAAAAGTGATTGCCAAAACCCCTTACGAACTTTGGACTGACAAAAAGCCTAGTTTGCAGCACCTGCATGTTTGGGAATGTCCAACTGAGGTAAAACCTTACATGCGTAATGAAAAGAAACTAAACTCAAGGATGGTTAGTTGTTATTTTATTGGATACTCTGAAAGATCCAGGGGGTATAAGTTTTATGATCCCATAACTAAGTCAATTTTTGAGTCGGGAAATGCCTGGTTCTTTGAGGATGTTGAGTTTATGGGGGGAGATAAAGTTAGAGACTTTGTCTTTGAAGAGGGATATATTGATATTCCCATAGGTGTTATTATCATTGATTAGGATTCTATTCTTGACTTTGTTCAAGACATAGCACACTAAGACAGTGTAGGAGAACCTCTCATTCAAGAAATTATTCTAGAAGAACAAACTCTACCACCTCAAAAACTTATGCCATTAAGGAGATCCACTAAAGAAAGAAGAAGTGCAATACCATATGACTATATTATATTTCTTCAAGAATATGAGGCTGAAATTGGAGTGATGGAAGATGATCTAATCAACTTCCACCAAGCCATGGAAAGTTCTAATTCTCAAAAGTGGATTGATGCCATGAATGAGGAGATAAAGTCCATGGAAATGACGTATGGGATCTTGTCCCATTGCCAGAAGGTGCGAAGCCCATTGGTTGTAAATGGATATTTAAAATTAAGAGGGATTCAAAAGGCAATGTGGAGAGGTATTAGGCATGTCTTGTTATAAAAGGCTTTACACAGAAAGAAGACATTGATTATGAAGATACTTATTCTCCAGTTTCTTTGAAAGACTCTTTTAGGATTATAATGGTATTAGTTGCATGTTTTGATCTTGGGTTACATCAGATGGATGTAAAGACAATGTTTCTTAATGGAAACATTGATGAGACAATTTACACGGTGCAACCTAAAAACTCTGTGTCTGAAGACCCAAAAAATATTATTTGTAAACTTAAGAAATCCATTTATGGACTCAAACAAGCATCTCAACAATGGTATTTCAAGTTTCATCAAGTGATCATCTCATTTGGCTTTGAGGTGAATTTGGTTGATTATTATATATACTATAAGTTTTATGGGAGCAAGTATATTTTTCTAGTTTTATATGTCGATAACATTTTGCTTACCAACAATGATATAGGCTTAATGCATGAAACCAAAAGATTTCTAGCTAAGAACTTTAACATGAAAGATCTTGGTGTCGCCTCTTTTGTGTTAAACATCCAAATACATCTAGTTATCTCTCAAGGTGTTCTTAGATTATCACAAAAGGGCTATATCGAAAAGGTTCTCAAAAGATATGGCATGCAGGATTGTAAATCAGGTGATACCCCTGTGGCTAAAGGAGACAAGTTTAGTCTTAAAAAGTGCCCAAAGAATGCTTTTGAGGAAAAAGAAATGCAAAAGATTCCTTATGCATTAGCAGTAGGGAGTCTAATGCATGCTCAAGTTTGTACGTGTCCGGATATTGCATACATTACAGGGATAGTAGGCAGGTATTTAAGCAATCCAAGAGTAGACCATTGGAAAATAGTCAAACAAGTCTTACGGTACTTATAGAGAATAAAGGACTACATGCTCATATATCGGAGGTCAGATCAGCTTGAGATGATTGGGTATACTGACTCTGATTTTTCTGGATGCCAGGATAGTATGAATTCTACATCGAGCTATATCTATCTGCTAGCTGGAAGAGTGTTAAACAGTCTTTTATAGCCTCTTCTAACATGGCAGCATAATTCATAGCGTGTTATAAGGTATCCAATCATATAGACATCAAGTTTCTTATTGCTAAAGGAAGAGTTCAAAGTGGACAGTTGTCTATAAAGCACATCAGTACAAACTCCATAACTGTGGATCCGCTTACTAAGGGAGTGCCACCCAAAATGTTTTATGAGCACACTGCTCATATGGGTGTCATGTCATTTGAGGATATTCAAATTTAGTAAGAGTTAATTATTTTGAATGCTCTTGATATAGATATTTTTCAATTATTTCAGTTTAAGGATTTCAGTTATTTTGGTTATTTTCTGCAAAAATAAAGTTTTTGGTTATTCACACTCTGAGTTCAGTATAGTTTGATCTCACTAAAGTTTAAGGTGGAGCAGTTGGAAATAGACATGTTAAGATCATATTGCACGAAATTGCCATGCTACACATCCACATCATGATCCATGTCATTTAGTTATATCGATATATGTGACCATTGATAAGCCAAGTTACGATAAATGTAACAAAGGCTGCTTTGATCCTATGCTGGTATGATTGATAGACTGGATTGGTTATAGGTACATTTTGGAAATGACAGTAAATTTGAGCTCATACGATTCTTCTTACAATGCATAATTATAAGGTTAACATATAGCCCAAGTGGGAGATTGTCAGATCTTTAATCCAACATTGGGCTTATATGTGAATAATTATGTATTGCGGACTGTCATATAAGGTGAGCCCATTTAAAAGTGATCATTCATATTTAGATAATTTGAGTTTTAATGTATTTAAAGGGTGTGGGGCCTTTAATGTGTAGAGACTAATGGATAATTTCTATTTCAATAATGGATTGAAATAGAAATACCAAAAGATAACATGAAAGTTATCTATATATAGGTGGTCATGGTCCCTAGGTCATACGTATTGTAATTATCCTGCTTCTTTCTAAATCTCATCATTAGAGAGAATATAGAGAGAAAACCTAAAGGCGTTCTCTTGGAAAACATATTGACCTAGAAGGCCAGCCGCACATCTCTAAGGGAATTAATATTTCAAGTACGCTTCCGTTATTATGCTATGATTTCTATTGATTTAACATGAGATTGAGTTCTAGGGTTTTAATCTAATTTGGGGATTTTTCCAACAAAAAAACTTTTTTTTATTAAACCATAATTTATTTGAGACAATATATATATATATATATATATATATATATTTGGACTTCAATTTAAACCATTTAATTTAGGTCTTATTACAATTGATATTTTATTTGATTCAAAAATATTATTGAGAAAATTACACCCTACACCAAGGTTAGTCAAAGTATTTTTAAAATCACGGTCTCTTTCTATTTTTTTTCTTTTTTTATGTGTTTTCTTCTTTCTTCTTTCTTTCTTTCTTATTTTTTCCATTGTTTTTTCTCAAACATATTTTTTCTTTATCTTTCCTTTCTTTTTTCTATTTTCTATTTATTTTTTTGCTTATTTTTTTCTTCTTTCTTTCTTATTTTTTCTATTATTTTTTCCTAACTTATTCTTCTTTCTCTTTTCCTTCTTTTTTTTAATTTTCTATTTAGTTTTTTTTCAAAAAGTAAACTAAAAAAGAAAAGGATGATGATGTTGAAGAAGAAACTAGAGCAAAAAAATTTTTAATTGTAGATTATGAGTTTCAAAAGAAGAAGATGCTAATAATGAAGAAGAAGATGGTGAGTTTTAGTTGTTTTTGTAGGTATTTGTCAAAATAACCAAAATTTTCATTATAAAAAAAACTCATAAAACTGAAAAAGAACCAACAAAAAAAAAACAGAAAATAACTACTAAAACAACTGCCAAAATAACCAATAAAACAACTAGAATGTTTACATGTGGAGATTGAGGTTTTGAGGTTAACAAGTGATGTGGCAGAAGAGAAAGAGAAGGAGAGAGAGTAGAATAAGTCATGTATAGACGAAAAGAGAAGAAAAGAAAAAAATTGCAAGAAAAAAAGAAGTATAATTAGATAGTGAAGATTGAGATTTAAGGTTAACAAGCGGTGGTGGTAGTGGCAGCGAAAGAGAAAGAGAAGAAGAGAGAGTAGAAAAAGCCATAGATAGATAAAAGAGAGGAAAAAAAATTTTACCGAGAAAGAAGAAGAAAGAAGGAGAAAAGGTGAGAAGAAGAAGAAAGAACCTTAATCTTGTCACTAATTTAGAGATTCAATAAATTTAGAGTTTAGGTTTAAATGATTTAGGAATTTCTTCTTCTATCTTATTTTACTTCCTTATAATTACTACCCATAGTAAAAATGTTAGAATATATATGCTTTGACATAGATATCTACACCATCACATATTTTTTATACATTAGTACGTTTTCTTTACATATCACATGTCGTGAACGAAAGGTAATATAAACACAAAATAAAATTTTAGATGTGATAGGCAAATTTGAAAGTTGAGGGATCCAATAGATAAAAAGGTAAAATTTAAGTATAAAAGAAGTATTTGGCAAAAAAAAAAAGAAGCCTAGATAATGATATCGTTAAAGCTTGGTCTTCAAAGAAAAAAAGGACTGGCGGAAATAAAATTCTCGAGTTTATGGAATAGAACCTATTATTTTCTTTTCTGGGAAACAATAACATGATTTTTTAAAAACTAAATACAAAATGAATTGAAATATGGAGAATGGATGTGCAAGAAAGAAGAAACTCATTGTAATCCTCCACGTCATAAATTATACTATATATCCAAAACAATTATGGAACACCATTTTTAGATATATTTTCTCTATGCTGTCTTTATCTAAGATATAGATAAATAGATAGACAGAAGAGCATAAGAAAATATTTATAAAAAAAAATTACAGTTAAAATATTAAAAAAATTAAAGGAGAAAATTTGAATGACTAATTAATAAAATGTAATTTCCTTTTTATTATTTTTAGAATCTTAAGAATTAAAGTCGGTGTAATGATTATTTTACTTTAAAAACATATTGAAATTTAAGATTTAAATTTTACTATTGTTGATTTGTTAGATTAATTTTCATTTGATTTAAAAGAGTGACATATCATTAATTTTTCTATTAATAAAAAAATAAAAATAATTATAAACTTATATAATTGTATTTTTAAGATAACATGGAGAAAAATACAGCAATATTATTGTATTTCTAAGACAACATTGGGAAATATTAAGAAAAATACAGTAACTTGCAAAATCAGGGGTGCAAATGAAAAAAAAATTATTTTTTCTATGAATTATTATCAATTGGTATAGTTTGGGCAATTCTATGAATTATTACCAATGCATAGTTTGGCCAAGTGGTGTTAGTGTGGATCTAGGATTCAAAATTTTAGATAATAAAATAGAGATCTAATTATTGTGAAATAAACATGTTTTAATCGAGTGAAAATAAGTTGGTTGGTGAGAGTAATGGGTTGTTGAGAGTAGATGGTTGTTTGTTGAATGTTGAATTAAATGTATGGTTATTATGGTATGTGTTAGGTGTATGTTAGGTGAGTTTGTGTGGTTTATATTAATCTTATGTTAGTATAAATACCCCCTCCCATTGTGAGTTATAAGCATAAAAAATAAGAGAGGAAATAAGAAGCAGAGCTTCTGTATTGTAAGAAATAAGAATTGAGTGTGGTGAGGTTGTTTGTAAAAGAAAGGAGAGTTTGTGATTCTTGTATTTGATTTTTAATATAAGAGTATTTTCTTGTTAAAAAAGTGGTATCAGAGCCAAATATTGGCATATAAGATATCAAATTGAAGCTTTCGGAAAGACGAATCCAACGCCGCCAGAATCAGTCTAATCGCAGTTCAGACGAACCGCCAATCGTCACCGGAAGTTTGCTGCCCAAAAATCTGAGTTAACTCACTGAGTTAAACTGACTCAGATCGAATCACTCACTGAGTCAGACGGCGTCAAAGCCATTGAGCAAGCTATAGAAGCTGTTGACCGAGCCGCCTACCAAGCCACAGAAGCCGTTGACCAAGCAGCAGAAGCTGTTGACCGAGCCGCAGAAGCTGTTGACCAGTTAAGGTTGACTTTGTCAAGGGTTGACTTTGACTATTGACCAAAAAGTCAAATTTTTTACTAAAGCTCTCTTAAGGTTTTTCGATGTTCCGGATTCATCTGTGCATTCCAAATTTTCAAATTCTCACCCAATTTGGAGATATGGCAAATGGTGTGGCATCGTTCCAAGTCCCAACACTAAACAACTCCAATTATGATAATTGGAATATCAAAATGAAAGCTCTCCTTGGTGCTCATGACATTTGGGATCTCGTAGAAAATGACTATAATGAGGCACAAAATGAAGATGCACTTACGCAAGATCAAAAGACA
>CATIWM010169688.1:0-17360 GCA_949671775.1 Mallotus repandus
AACTCTAAACAAAATAAAGAAAAAGTGCTCATCCTTAACACACCCTAATCATTTAACCCCACCTTCATCATCTTCCACTTTTACCTATTTTCACTATTCTTTATTCTCATTCACCATCTTATATATATATATATATAACCAATAAATCATAACTACGATAAATTTCAAAATCCCATTCTATTTGGTGTGCTAATAGAAGTTTTTAATGTGACACTTGAAGTGTGAGTTCGAATTTTACCTTTCTCTTTCTCCTAACTACTAACAATATTAATATTATCTCTCGCAAAAAGGATAATTTTTTTAAAAATAATTAAAAGAACTACTTGTTAATTTTATATATATATATATATATATAGAAAAAACATTAAATTGATTATTTATTATATCAATCGAGCATCATCCGGGTTGTGAGAAAAAAGAATTTAATAATATTATAAAATATATATTAATTTTATAAAATTAATTTTCATCCAATTTAAATAGAAAATACAACTTATTTAGCAATCTATGAGGAAAAAAAATCATCAAATTATTATTATATCAATCGAGCATCATCCGAATTGTGAGTAAAAAAGAATTTAATAATATTATAAAATACATATTAATTTTATAAAATTAATTTTCATCCATTTTAAATGAAAAATACAACTTATTTAGCAATCTATGAGGAAAAAAATCATCAAATTAGAAAATTTTGTCTAAAACAAAATGTTGCATTCAATGATTGAATTAGTGGTACACAGTATGAATTCATATTTTACCAATAAAAATATAATATATATTTATATATTACAAGGCTAATCTTTGAATATAATGCGCCCAAAGCAAGTAAAATATTTTCTCATCATATGAGTTCACACATAATATAGGAGTGTATTTTATTAACCACACATTATTTTTTGTCAAAATTTTAAAAATATCAATAAGCAAAAGCTAAGAAAAAGTGTCCTATTTATTAATGGATATCAAAAGAATTAATTAGACTTTGGATGGGTAGTAACTAATGAATTAACTTCTAAAATAAAAGCCTATTAGAGGAGAAAATTACTTGTTCTTTTTTCATGATTTATTTTGTCCTCTAATGAGGAAAAATAAAAGGGGATTATAGTGCACTTTTCCACTAAATATATATATATATATATTTTAAAATAAAATAAAATAAAATAACCAGCCAACAGACCCAACAAAACCCAACACAACACAACACAACACAAAGTCTCTTGCAATACAATCTCTTCTCTTCTTTTCTTTTTCGCTATTATCTCTGTTTCTTTGCAAAGCAAAAAGATTTCTCAAAGTGGTGCCTCTCACATCACCAACTGACCATTTCTTCAACTCAAAGCCTCTTATCATTATTAGCACTCGCCCCATGTCCCCAGCACTACTCAATTACCAGCAAGAAAGTGACTAGTACATAATAGACGCATTAGAATAATAATAATGGATGTGAATAGGAGAAGAGCTGGTGTTAAAACCAGTGTAGTTGCAGGTTCTGTCTGGGAAAGCAGAATGAAGCTCGATGAAGTTAAAGGTGGAATCAAAGTTTTTAATGGAGAATCAAACAACAACAACGAAGATGACAGCACTGCTGCTGCTGCTGCTGGTAATGGTTCTGGTTCTGGTTCTACTTCAAGTCCAAGAAAGGTGGTGAAGAGAAGCCCAATTGGTACTACTGGAAAACGAAAGACATGGAAATCTGAAAGTTTTGATGGTCCAATTCAGATAGCTAAAGGAAAAACTGATTCATCGATCAAGAATTGTGAGGAACAGTGTAGAGAGTTGAGTGTTTCTGTTGATGGTGGAATTGGAATCAAGAAAAGCTTAAACTTTTCGTCAAGAAAGGGAAGATCTGATGTTGCAGGTAGCAATAGAGAGCTGAGTGTTTCTGTTGATGGAATTGATAAAAGCCTAATTATTGGAAAGAAAGGAAGATCTGAGGCTGGTGATGGAAATGAGAAAAACCCAGTTCAGATAAGGAAGGCAAGATCTGATACTAAAGAGGTTGTTGAATCCGGTGCCCAATTGAGGAAAGTTAAGTCGGATTCTGTTAATGTTGGAAATCAGTCGGTGGGTAATAAAGATGTTGCTGCAGTTGATAGTGGGACTGAGAAGAATTCAGTTAACTTAAAGAAAGCAAAGCCAGAGATTGATAGTGGGACTGAGAAGAATTCAGTTAACTTAAAGAAAGCAAAGCCGGACACTGAGAAAGTCTTGGATGAATTAGTGATTAAAGACCGTAGAAGTAGCAGTAGCAATAATGATGGTTCTGCTAGCAGCAAAACTCAGAAAAGCCCACCTGAAATTGATCAAAATGGATCTGATGAATCTTGCAAAGAGTTTGGTGTCTGCGAAGAAAAGGTCATTTCTCTACAGCCCTTGGTGAATGATCATGATAATGTTGTTACTGATGATGATGATCAAGAGTTAGAAGGAGATGTGGAAGAGGAACAAGATGAAGAAGAAGCAGAAGAAGAAATTGATGAGGAAATGGAAATTGAGATTGAGAAGAAAAGCGTTGACATAATGGAGATTGTTAATGTACAACCAGAAGAGAAGCCTAAAATGGAAGTGGAAACAAAAGCATCACCACTACCATCATCCGACGAGAAGCCTAAAATGAAAGTAGAAACAAAAGCATCACCGCTACCATCACCAGAACAGAAGCCTAATAATAGAAAAGTAGAATTCTTTAGCACACCGGAACAGAAGCCTAAGAAAGTAATAGTGAATGAAGAGAATAAAAAAGTTTATCAATTTAAGAATAGATTAGCACCGCCCGCTTCTTCTTCAACTGTTAATAAAATGCCTCCTCCTGTAGTAAGAAGAGCAGCCATTTATGAAAATCTTTCAAAACCCACTTCAAGTAAGAATCCAATTCCACTTATTTTGAAACCATTTAGTGTTCATTATGCTATTTTCTTTGTTGGGTATGTGTTTTTTTTTAAGGCCTTGAATTTTTGTGTGCAGTACCAGTTGTTAATGGATACCAGAATAAGAATTTCCCAGAAAGCCACAGCAAACTGCAAAATATAGGTGAGAAAGGTTCCATTTCTTGAAAATAAAAAAGTTCAATTCTTGCTTTCTTTTGGTTCAATTGGTACTGAAATAATTTTTTGCAGTGGATTTAGTGATGTGGAGGGACATATCGAGATCTACATTTGTGTTTGGAATTGGTACATTTATCATAGTCTCATCTTCCTATACAAAGGACCTCAATGTCAGGTCAGAAATTCTGAATACTGATTTTAATGTTATCAAGACTCTTTTTGGCTTTACCAAATTCCTCTGCTAAAAATAAAAACTCTGGCCATAAAATCTGAACTCTGTATGATCATTTCTTTGTTTTTACAGCTTTATTTCAGTAATGTCCTATCTGGGTCTGGTTTATCTTGCTCTTATTTTCCTGTACAGAACACTTATTTGCAGGTAATCTCCTACATAACAATAATCAAGAATTTTTTTCAACAAAAAAACTTGCTAATTTTTTTTATATGTGATATAATAAGTGCAGGGGAGTAATAGATATTGATGATCCAAGGTATGTGGTGGGTGAAGAAGAGGCAGTTTGGTTACTAAAATTAATTCTACCTTACTTGAATGAATGTCTGTTGAAAATAAGAGCACTTTTCTCTGGTGATCCTGCTACTACAATGAAGGTAATTTCTCTTTTTTTTTTTCTTCTATTACTTACTTTTGAGAAACATACAAAAAAAGATTAATGAGATTGTCTCCATGGGCAGCTGGCAGTGCTGCTGTTTGTTTTTGCCAGGTGTGGCACCTCCATTACCATTTGGAAAATGGCTAAATTAGGTCTGTGCCCTTTCTTTTTTTTTTTTTTTTCATGGGGAGGTTCATTCACCTTACAATTACATGATAAGATGATAATGGGGTGATGGGCTGATTCACCAATTCTTTTTATTAATAAAACTCAATTAAATATTTTTACAATTTTTACGAGTAAAAATATCAGTTAAAGTAGCAATCCAAAATTTTCTTTTTATTTCAACATAAATGAAATTTTAAATTTTGACAGAACTATTTTTTTTTAATAAAAATATAAAAATGTGTCTAATTTTAGAACTAAAATATTAAATGCAAGAAGTGTATATGTTTAACTTGATTTATATATTTTTAGAAGCATTTTCAGGAAAAAAAAGATAAATTATATATAGGGTATAATCGAGCTGAACTGTGGCTCATTTGAATTTGGCTGATTTGTTAAATAAATTTTAATATATAAATTTAAATAAAATTTTATCGAGATAAAATGAGCGCGGTTCATTTACAGCTCTAACTATAACTCGATGCCATTTCTTGCACTTATTGGTACTTTTTACTGATGGAACCTTTTAATTGTATTCAATGGTTCAGGATTTTTCGGCGTATTCACATTACCAAAAGTCTGCTCATCCTACTCAACACAATTAACAGCTTATGGTAAAAAAAGCAAAAATTCTTTAAATTTATTATCATTTTTTTTTCCTACATGTGTGTTTTGATTGAGCTATGATAGTATATGATACCGTTGGAGCACACAAATCACTAGTGCACATTCACTTCACTGATGACCATCTGTCCCCCCCTAAAACGTGGTTATGGGACCCCAACCTATGATCATGACGATGGACCCACTACTGATTTCTTCTCATACAATGCATTGGAGTGTAGTGGAAGGCAGGTAGGTCTTTTTGTGTGTGTGTGGGTCTTCTTGTTGACGATGTTTCCTTCCCTGCCTTCCCTGCCGTTGGCCATAAAAGTTAGATCTGTTTGGTCCTACCAGAAAAAAAAATGTATATATATTTTTTCTTTAATATGCTAATAATGTGTAAAAAATTACTGCCCAATGAAGCAAAATTTTGGATAAGAAGGTTTAGGGATGCATGGGAGTCATGCTCTCACAAGAAAGCAGTGGCTCTAGCCATCTTTACAGTCGTTTGGAACCTATCTTCCATGGTTGCTCGCGTTTGGGCAGGTCAGGAGGACACACATCCTTACTTTATTATTATTATTATTGGGTTCTTATTGAGTACGTTGCTAATGTACCAATTTTTACAGTGTTTATGATGTATGTGGCCGTCCGATATTACCAACAATCAATGGAGTTGGAGGATGATGAGGATTGGGTAGATGATGAAAATGCAGCACATGATGATGATGATGATGATGATACGTTGATTGGGCAGAAACAAGGTGTTGGGAATGGGAATGGGAATGGCTCCACTTCAGTTGAAGTAAATAAAATTAAAAAGTGGTCCTAAAAATAAAATAGTCAATAAAAAATATAAACAATATATTTATATTATTTACTCATATAATCGATACATCAGATTGAGGTGTGATAGGAAATAATGGAATGTCATATTTTTTTTTTAGTCTTTGTTTTAAATTTTTTTATTATTTTGATATAGTTTAATAGTAATTTATTGATGTGAATATGTTCTTTTAGACAATAATTACACACTAACATGTCCAGTTGTGCATTGTGTCATTTTGTTCTTGTTATTTATTTGAATGATTTATGTCCTAAGAGATATATTTTTTACCTAGATTAATGATATTTAAAATTTATTAAATTTTAAATAATTAAATTTAAGTAAAATTATACTAATTTTAAAAGTTGTTGATAAAAAATATTTATGAACTGAGAAATATTGTTTTGAAGCATTGTCCAAGTTGAGATAAACAGCCATTGTTATTTTTTTAACAACTACAAGAAATTCATTAATATAAACAAGTGTTACAACGTTTGTTTTGTTTGTTTGTTTGTTTTTTTTGCCCTTTAAAAATCTACAATTTAAAGTTATATTAAAAAAACCCAATATTAAGAGAAAGCCCACTACATTTGACTCTTAACTTTAGAGAAGTAGAAACATAACAATTAAGACTCACCAGCCATGGCAGCTGCAAGCTAGAGAAGCCCTCATATCCAAACTTGTATGTGCTTTAGTTTCAATGGATTGATCATAACCGATTGAGTCCAAATAAAGAGAAATCAACTAAATATTGTAAATCTCCCAAATCACAAAATAAAGATACTAAATTGTAGATTTCATTTGAGATGACAGCACCGATAATTAAAGTAGCGCAGAAATAGAACTCAGACTGTCTTTTTTCCCGCAAACCAAGGAGCTCATGATCTAGACCAATAAAAATGCAGTAATTTTTTACCATCAATGGCACAAAAACCTTAACAAATCACAAAGAAAAATCATCATAGCTATAGATTTTTCACTAGTATAATTAGATTTAGATAGTAAGAAATAGAAAAAGAAAAGGAAGTTGGAATGGGGTGATTGCTAGTTAAAGGACCACCTGCACCTCTTGAAACGACAAAAACTAGACCAAAGTTATTATTTATAGAGGGAGAACGAGGGCAGAGAAAGAGAGACACGGAGACTACATTATGTCTCTCACTATTGTTTAAGATGCGTTACACCAATTGTCATATTAAGTTTGATAGATTGAAATGTTGCCTTTGATTAAGCTTGAGAAACTATCTAATAAACGTACTTATGTCCCCTAAGGTTACATTGGCTTTTTTTTTTTTTTTGATAAATTCCCAATACAACACCCATGAAACCAGGATCAAAATAAAATATATGGCCTAATAAGGCTAATCTCACTCCTCCTATTTTGAGACTACCTTGAAAGTAGTCACTTGATAGTCATTTTTTTACTTTCATACTAATGAGAAAACTAGTTTTGACTAAAAAGAGAGAAGATCCAAAAAGCATGAAAGCTAAAACAAAATCCTAACTCCACTTGCTCTAATAAGGATAAACACACTTACCAAAAGAAGTAGAAATAATATATTTTAAAATTTAAGTGTGGACACCCTTAGTTTGGTCGGCACACAACGAAAGCCCAGTTATGAGATAATACGGATATTGAATGCAAGAAGATCCGAAATTTTCTTTTGAAATGGACTCGAGAGCCCAAAACCCTTAGTTAAGTCCAAAACCCTTATTTAAAGTTCGAGAGCCCATTTAGTCCAAAGGCCCATATCAGGCCTGGGTGATCCCTAGCAATGCCTCATCAAAGAAGCGATGCCTCTTTGGTGGCCGACTTACTTTATATTAAATGTCATTTATTGCTGCATTAAGTAAGAAATGGACCCATATATCTCTAATCTGCAGATTTGTGCGTGAAAAGAGGACTTTGAAGGCAAAAAATGAGAAAAAAGATGAGAGGCAATGATGAAAAAGGCAAGGTGGATATTTGGCTTTTTTTTGGGAATTTGAAAGAAAAGGAGAAAGACTTAAAAATGTGAGGTTTTGGGGGGTTAGAAGAGTGGATGGGCATTTTTAGAAAAAAAAGAAGACTAGCTGGAAAAAGGAAGAAAACGTTCTTAAGAGAAAAGAGAAAAAGAAAAAGGAAAAGAAGAAGAAGAAATAGAGTTTTAAGCTTGAAAATTAGCATTTCTTGAGAAAGAAGAATGATCTCTTTCATTCAAAGCATCCAAAACAACAAATCACGCTCTGAGGGCTCAGTTAGGAACACTAAACATGTTCAAATCAGTGAGAACCCCTACTTTTAAGCTTAAAATTGTTTACTCTACATGAAAGTTTGATTTCTTGGATTTTCATACTTGTTTTATGTTTATTGCTTATTTGATATTATATTGAAGGCCTAAACATGTAAAATATTGAGTTTTGATTGTAAGTTTGCGTTTATTTGCATCTATATTGAAGTTGCTTGGGATTTACGAAACATGTGAATTTTTGTGCTTCTATTGAAGAGGCGACGTCCCCTTCACATTGAGGTGATTATAAGTCGCCTCTTGACTTGGAGGCGATGCCTCTATGAAGAGGCTCCTCCTCTCTGCCAAAATCTTGCTTGATTTAACTCTAAGTCCTAGGGTTTATTCCGCATGATTTGAGTTTTCCATGTGTTTATTACATGTTATATCCTCATTTTTATACGTGGTTACCATAATATGTGGTTTAACTAAGTGTCGATTTATATTTAAATGAGTATTTATGTCTATTTTGTATAGATTTAATTTGGTTTCTTTGTAGATGATAATTGTTGTTTTGTAAGAAAAGACTAATTCTTGTTTATTGCTGGATTTTAGTATGATTTTCAATTAAGGAATGTTTGTTTCCTTAATTAGTTCTTGAGAGGGTTTATTTTCCATTTATTATATTTTTATAATCAAAAGATTGTAATCCTTAATCCTTTCCCCTCCTACTTTGAATGTATGATTGTAAATTCATTACCATTACTTGTAATAAGTGTTAGGTTAATAAGCATGAAAAGGACTAATGTGCAAACTTAGACATTAAATATAACATTAAAAATGACTACAATTAAACGATAATAAGGAAATAATTTAATAATAAAAAATAATAAAATACAAAACACACTCGGAGGCCAACCGCAAGGTTGGGTGGGCATTCAAAATTCCATACCCAATTTTCAAACTCGATCTCTGATGACAACTTCTGGGAACCTCCGTAGAATCCAGTTATTATACAGCGTGTCCTGGCTTTCATCCGGGTGGCGACTCCATCTCCATTTGGGCCCCAAGCCCATTATGTATTTCCTTATGGGCCTCAAGCTCATATAGTGTCATGGTCGCCAAATGCTTGGGCGCGCGCTAAACCCCACAGCCTATAATGGTGACTCCACTAGGGATAAAGAAACTAATTCCAAGTGTTTTGTAATTTATTATCTTTGATTATTTTCTTATTTCCTTTGCATTTCTTACATTTACCACATTTGTTCACACAATGAGCACTAAGTCCTGAATAAATCGACAATAATCATTGTTTTGCTGCCTACGTTTCATTTAAACCTGGTGGTGAAGTATTTGATTGTTGACACTCATAGCACGTACTTATCCACGTCGTATGGACCCTTGAATGGGGAGACATAACAGATGTATATAGTTGTGGGAGCCGAAGCTTATTACTCTTGACTCAGCTTATTTAATGACTTAGTAACTTCCCCCAGGATTTTTTCCAAACTACACGTGTTCTATGCCATTTAGTGATCCTTACAATAAAGTCCAAGCCTATTGCCAATGGGCTATGCCAAATTGGGCTATTAAGGCCCATTATGATGGACTTTGGTTTTATTCAAAAGAATTGCTACTTATTTGTATCATCTTGAGAGTTTTATTGCATACGTCGGTTTTATTATCCCCGGTTAATAATCAAAACCCGGCCAACAATCCTAGGACAAAAAACTCGCCATTAAATACGTGTGCAGAAGAAATAAGGGTGGAGTTACCGTTTGAAGAAGCTGTGTTATGTGTTATGTGTAAATAGAATATTTGTTTAATTTTTTTCCTTTTAACATTAACGAGGCCCTACATATCATGCATACAGGTCATGCATGTTTCTAATCAATGGTGGTTGCAGATATAGATCCTCATCAGTCTTTTGCTGGGGTACTATCCGACATCGGTTGACTAATTAGAATTTCTGAAGAAAGGACAATGGCAAAATTAAATGCTGAAGCTTTTAAGGAACAGCTGAAGACGAAAATGGCTGAACAGACCCGAACAATCATGCGAGAGATGATGGGTCCAGCTAGGCAAAATCGACCAGTACAGTACCCACCGCTATTGGATCTAGACGCTGAAAATTTTAAAAGATGGGAAATAGAGGATGATCAAGAGATTCTATTAGCAAAACCTGGGACCTGACAAAATGTGGATGTCTCAAAAAATATGGAGAAGTTTGAATGGGCTAAGAACTTGACTAAGACCATGGCCCAAATGCAGCTGATGATGAAAGAAAAAGGGATAGATGCTCTAATGAACTACACTGATTTGAGTCTGGATGAGGATGATGACCCTCTACCCCAAAAATTTAAGTTCCCCGACATGAAGAAATTCATTAGTGTTAAGGATCCCCACCTATACCTCAAACAATATGTCACCCATATGAGGATAACTAGCTTGAACAAAGCACAGATTGTCAAACAATTTGCCCTATCCTTAGAGGGAGTGCCGATCATATGGTATTATGCCTTGGAATCTCACATCCAAGCTGATTGGGAGGGATTATATGCTGCGTTTGTCAAGCAATATAGTCTCAATATTCAAATGGAAGAATCTTTGAGAGACTTACAGAACATTTAGCAAAAATTTAATGAGTCTTTTGTTGATTATTTGATCAGGTGGAGAGCTAAGTTAGCACAGATAAAGCATTGGCCTGCTGAGACTGATCGGTTAGTAATAGCAATAGAGGGATATGTGCTTCCACTCTCCAAAATGCTGAAAGACTTGGGGATTCGAAACATTGAAGAACTGTACAATTTGGGGTGCAAAAGGAATCTGACGTGGCCTAAGACAATAAATTTTTCAGTGAAAGAACTGCAGGCAGAGAAGGGATGGGATCCAGTAGTGGGATTGGACTGAATAATAATGTACAGATCAATATTATTGGGCAACCCCGAAGATTTTCTAATTTAGGAAAACCTCTTTCTAAAGTCCTGGAGAAGTTGATTAAGAACAACCTTTTGAGACCTTTACCTCAAAGACCACTTTTCCCAAATGCCGACCTAAAGCTATAGTGCAAATATCATCAAACCATCAGACATGATACTGATGGCTGCATTCGCCTGAAGCATAAAGTTCAGGATTTAATTGATTTAGGCAAGATCACCGACCCTGAAACTAGAAAACCCAACACCCGAAACAATCCTTTACCTAATTACCGCAATGTTCCACCACCAAATCCCCGTATTTTAATGATCAACTCTGGCTTGACAAAGGAACAAGTCCTTAATTCCTTTGTTGATGCCACACCTACATCCCCAAAACCTAAAACTAAAGACTTGCATCTGAATCAATAGCCTATGGAGGTAAATGTGAATGTTCTTGACATTTGGAGTTCCAACGATGGGGAAGAGGGAATGATTGATCTATGGAAAAATGATAAGGAAAAGAAAGCCTAGTCAGCTGGAAAGGATGAAAAGAAGGAGGAAGAAGCATGCTTTATTAGATTAGAAGAATAGAGAACAATCTCGAAAGAAGAATTAAAGGAAAGGAGAAAGTTAATGAAGTAAAACCAAATGAGAAAGCTGTTAAAGCCAAGAGAGATGAGAAGACTATCGCCAGGATTTGGGAGTTGCTAATGCACTCCAAAGCCCATCAGGAGGCGTTGGTTATGGCCCTTAATCACAGAAAGATTCTTGCAACTCATACTCTCAGTCAAATGGTGGATTCACTAACAAAGAGCCCTCATGGGGCAATTATTTTTATAAATGATGACCTACCCTTGGAAGGCAGAGACCACAGCCAAGCCTTATTCATAAAGGCCGAAATGAAAAGGAAACTCACTTGCTGTGTGATGGTGGATAACAGATCCGCTATCAATGTGTGTCTTTTAAAAATTCTGCCTAAGTTGGGACTGGCAGTGTCCGATCTGAAGCCATATGAGGTAGTCATTAAGGCCTATGATGACACGAAATGGCCTATTGAAGGAACCTTCAGGGCGTTGGTCAAGATAGGACCTATTGAGGTTTAGGTCAACCTGCATGTCATTGACATCCCCGTTACTTTTATCGTATTATTAGGGAGGCCGTGGTTCCATCCCTTGGGAGGAGTGCCATCAACTGTGCACTAGAAAATTAAGTTTCCGCATGAAGGGAGAGTAGTCACTATAACAGTGAAAACTGAAGTTGCAGTCGTTGCTTTGAAGCTAGCTCCCAATAAAATTTTGGTCAGTCCGAGCTTTGAGGTCTACGTGATCTATGAGGATGAATTGAATCCAAAAATAGCAAGCATGATAAAGAACATGAATTTCATGCCTAGAATAGGACTAGGGAAGAAGCATCAAAGCCCGCCAAAGTTCGTGGAGCTAAAGGTCCACGGATTAGGATATCAGAAGTTTAAAAGCTTAAAGCCTAAGGCTGAAAAGCGAAAGGCATTATGGGAAACATTCGTGGGGGAAGGCGCCAATTACCCTTGCACCGGTAATCCTGAACCGTTGATGATAGTAAAAAAGTTAGTCCCTGGGTTTGAAATCTTTGCTGAACATGTGGGTATGGCCAAAGAATTTACTGTTGAGGAACCTTTGTTAGAGGAACCGGTACAGACTCCAGAGCCTGAAAAAGACATCCCTACGGCAGAGTTGAAGGACGTTGTGGATCAGGAAGGGGAGTGCGTCTTTGAATCTTTTGTCTTTAATTCTATCATGGATGTCTTCTATGATGATCTTGACATTTCTCTTGCAAACATATTTGACACTGATGATCCTTTCTTTTCGAAAGTTAATGCAATAAGATTTAACTTTGCCTATTTGTGTGATGTATTTCCTAATGGTTATTCTATTTGTGATGATCACTTCATGCATATGTTTGACATTAATTCAGTGCAAACTAAATCATTTAATTTAGGCACATGTGATAACCCTAAGAATATACTTATTGCTTCTAATTTGACTAATGACGAGAGAATAAAAATGGAAGAAATGTTAAGGAAAAGAAAAAAAGTATTTGCTTGGGGTTACTAGGATATGCCCAAAATTGATAAGGAAATTGCAGAACATAGGATCCCTACATATCCTCACATTACACCAGTAATGCAAAAGAAGAGAAGATTACGGTCGGAATGGGCTCTTTGGATTAAAGAAGACATGAAGAAGCAGCTAAAAGTAAGTTCTTGGAAGTAGTGGATAACACCCAGTGGCTAGCCAATATAGTGCCAGTTCCTAAAAAGGATGGAAGGGTCAGAATGTGTGTAGACTACAAGGATTTGAACAAAGCTTGCCCGAAAGATGATTTCCCCTACCACATATTAACACCTTGGTCGATAGTGCAACCTCTAGCGCAATGTTCTCTTTCATGGACGATTTCTCAAGATACAATCAGATCATGATGGCAGTGATTGATAAGTTTAAGATTTCTTTCACCACTGAGTAAGGGATCTATTGTTAGTCAATCATGTCATTTGGGTTGAAAAATGGGGGAGCTACCTATCAGAGGATGGCTACCACTCTGCTTCACGACATGGTCCATAAGAAAATAGAAGTATACGTGGACGACATGATGGTAAAATCTCCAACACAGGAAGGACACTTTGAGGCTTTAGACAAGTTCCTAGCCAGAGTTGAAAAGTACAATCTCTGATTAAACACGAAGAAGTGTGTTTTTGGGGTAACCTCTAGAAAGCTGCTAGGACACATCATCAGTCAAAAAGGAATAGAGGTGAATTCGGACAAGGTTAAAGCAATCCAAGAGATGCATGTGCCAAAGAATGAGAAAGAAGTCAGAGGGTTTATTGGGTGATTACAATACATTAGTAGGTTCATAGCTAAGCTGACTACCATATGTGAGCCGATCTTTAAGCTCTTAAGAAAGAACCATCTAGTGATCTGGGATAATATGTGTCAGTAAGGTTTTGAAACTATTAAGGATTATCTGATGAATCCTCTGGTATTAGGACCATCGAGACCAGGTAAACTTTTGATCCTCTATCTGGCAATTGAAAGAGAAGGGATAGGTGTGATGTTAGCTCAAGAAGATGACGGAAAGGTCGAACATGCAATGTATTACTTGAGCAAGAAGCTCCTGCCTTACGAAGCCAACTATAGTTTAGTAGAGAAGACATGTTTGACTGTGATTTGGGCAACGAAGAAGCACCGGCATTACTTCCAGTCTTAAAAAATTGAAGCAATTTCTAGGCATGATCCTTTAAGGTATCTCCAGCAGACTCTGTCACTTACAGGAAAATTAGCCAGATGGTTGGTGCTGCTCATTGAGGTTGACATAGACTATGTGGCTAAGAAAGTGATAAAAGGGTGAGCCGTAGCAGATTTCTTGGCTCAAAACCCAGTGAGTGATGAACAAGAATAGGAGTTAGAATTTTTAGATGATCACTTGGGGGCAACAGAAATCCAAACATGGATAATGTACTTCGATGGAGCAATCAATAACAGAGGAGCAAGCATTGGTGTCATTTTGATCTCACCAGAAGGGGAAATGATCTCGATAGCAAAAAGATTGAAATTTAAAGTCACTAATAACCAAGCTGAATATGAAGCTTACATCTTTGGTTTGGAAGCTCTCTGAAATTTAGGAGTAGAAAAAATCATGGTATTTGGAGACTCTATGCTAGTGGTGAAATAAATCTCCAAAAAATGGGAAGTGAGGGAAGATAAACTGAGATTGTATTGGGAATATTCGGCTACGATTTTGTTATCCTTAGCTCAGTTTAAAATTGTTTACTTACTGCAAGAGGAGAATCAGATGGCAGATGCCCTGGCCACTTTAGCTTCAATATGGGAAGGGGGAAAATAGGCAGAGCTCAAACCTCTTATTCTGGTAAAGTCTTGAATCCTTTATTATGAAGAGATAAGGGTGAAGCCAATCAACCCCATAGAGAAACCATAGTTCTACAATTTATAGCAGTACTTAGAAATGGGGCAGTTTCTCGAAGATGCTGATAGAAAAGAGAGAATGTCTCTTAGGATGTTGTCTTGTCAATTTATTAGCCATAATGAAATGTTGTATAAGAGAGCACCAACTGGAGTGCATTTGAGATGCATGGATAAAGATGAAGCTCAGAAACTTATGGAAGCGGTTCATGAAGGAGTTTGTGGTCCACATATGACTGGAACAGTGTTAGCTAAGAAAATAGTGCGTCAAGGCTACTTTTGGCTAACGACGGAGGCAGACTACATGAAATTTGTATAAAAATGTCATAACTACCAAGCATGTGGCGATGTTAGCCATTTACCGTCCATGAAACTTCAGGGGATGACTTCTCCTTGGCTGTTTGCAGTATGGAGAATTGACATCATAGGGGAGATAAGGCCGAAAGCTTCAAATAGTCATCACTATATTGTGGTGGCCATTGACTATTTCTCCAAATGGGTTGAGGCAAAATCGTATACCACTGTCGGATCAAAACTAATGGCAAGGTTTATTGTAAGAAATATAATATGTAGATACAGACTCATCATATTGTCACTAATAATGGTGTTCAATTTCGAGCAAAAACTACAGCTTTGCTAAATAAATACAAGATTGAGCATCATAGATCATCTCCGAACAGACCGCAAGCAAATGGTACAGTAAAAGCTACGAATAAGAATGTGAAGAAGATCTTATCTAAGATGATGGAAAACTATTGAGATTGGTCAGATTATCTACAATTTGCATTATGGGGATATAGGACTACTGCTACAACATCAACTGTAGTAACTCCGTATTCTTTAGTATATTGGTGTGAAGCAGTATTACTAGTGGAGGTGAAAATTCAATCCATGCGGGTTCTTTTGGAATCTAAAATCCTCGAATATCAGTGGGTAGAGAGCCGATTGTCACAGCTAACGCTCTTAAACAAGAGAAGGGTAAAAGCCATGTATCATTCTCAGCTATATCAGAAGAGGATAGCTTGGGCTTACAATAAGAAAATTAAATTGGGCAAAATCAAAGAGGGTGATTTAGTATTAAAGCTCACTAGGCCAATCATGACAGACCCACGAGGAAAGTTCAAGCCAAACTAGGAAGCTCCGTACCTATTAAAGAAGTTGTTCTCTAAGGGCACCGCTATCCTTTCAGATCTAAAAGGAAATGAATTCAGAGAGCCCATCAACCTAGATAAGCTAAAGAAATACTTTCTGTGAAGTTATGCTAGGGAGAAAACCTTAGAAGAGGCTGCCTAGACAAAAGTAAGAGACAAAAAAATTAAAAATTAAAAAGTCCTGCTGGATTGAAAACCTTGAAAAAGGTGGTCCAGGCAAAAATTAAGGACATGTAAAAGGAGAAAGAGGGAAAATAGTTTGTTGGAAAACTTGTGAGGGCAAGCTAATTAACAACAGGAGATATGTTAGAAGCAAAAATATATAACCACTCTCTGTTTGAATTAAATAGAATGGATTGCCTTTGTTATTGTTGAACGTTGTATTAAGTATTCATTATAATCTGCTTAACTAAAAAGGAAATTTCATCCAACAAAAAGCAAATAAAGATTAAGTTACATAAACTAATTTTGCCTTCTTTTCTTCTGTTGAACACTCAATGTTTATAATTCTCTTGTTCTCTTGTTTCTTACAAATTCATCCTGTTCTATTTATTGTAATTGAATCCACTCCTTGTACTAATCATCAATGGACGAATCTCCATTGTAGTCAATGCACCTCAGAATGATTCTGCGAGGCCAAGTTTTAACCAAATTATCCAAAAAATTCTGAGAAAGGGGCCCTAGCTCAAACTCATGAACTAGTCCCACAATCAGCTACTTCTGTCCATATTGCCTATAAAGTCGAGCAGGGTTGTAGAAAGTGGCAAAGTGGAGTCTGGCTATGGGAACATAGTAGGTGTTCGACTGAATAGTCACATGCTGCAATCTCCACTAAAGGCACATCCGCTGAATGATAGTGTCAGAAAATGTAGATAGCCAGTTTCGCATGTCTTCCAGAATAGGGAAAGTCTTTTGGTACGATAGTGCTTGGCTCTGTAATGTGCTATGTCTCTGAGAGGCTCCAGTAGCCTCAGCTTTTCATGAAACCATGCCTAAAAGTGGTAAATGGGTAAAAATGAAATCAAAGTAGAAAATTGAGAAAAGAAGGAGAAAGCTAACCTCTAGCAATAGTGGACTCCCAGAAAATCGCTTGGTTTCAAAAAAATTGTCTAATCTGATGATGGTTTCAGCTAAGATGAGAGGAAAGGGGTTCAAGCCTGCTTCTACTTGATCAAGAATGTGCAGAAGTTTTGGATCACAGTTGCCAAAAATGGAAATGAGCAAAAATTGAGCATATAAGGAAAGAGCAATCATCCGAGGCTAGTAAACCTCGTTGCTATTGATAGTAATAGCCATCTCAAGAAGAGGGCTTATCGGAACTTCATTACCAAAGATATGGTGAAGTGAAGACTGAGGAGAAAGGTTGAAAAGCATCAACCTACACCATTGGGTGATGTTCCTATGCTAACTTACCCTATTCAGAGTGTACCGGGTTCCTCAAGCGACCATCCACCTATATGGGACCAGATTTTGAATAATCAGATTGCCATGCAAGGGCAATTAAATACTTTGGTCCGTCACCAATAAGAAATGAATCGTCGCCAACGCAAGATGGAGTACAAATTGAACAAGTACTTCATTCACATCAGATTTTCAGTGGAGTCTCCACCAACCACTCCTACGGATGATTAGGGGAGTTCTTTCTTATCCTTACCCTTACATTATTTTTAATTACATTGAGGACAATGCATGTTTCAAAGTGTGGGGGAAGGGATAGGATATTGATAATTAGTTTTAGTATATTAGTGGTATATTATTAGTATATTAGTATATAAATAATATTATGTTTGCATGTTTCATATGTTTCTTGTGTGTGTCTTGTGTTTTGCATTTTGCATGTCATTAGAGCATATATATACATATATATATATAAAAAATA